>JYFJ02001476.1:0-78852 GCA_000934665.2 Catajapyx aquilonaris
TTCCGGACACGGGTTCCTATGTCAAAAATACTTGTCTTGGTCCCCTCTATTATCCCTGAAAGTCTTTGCAGAGTTACAATAGACACCCTGTATAATAGCAGAACTCTTTGATAGTGACTGAGTAAACTGTTAGGCCTATAGACTTTCTGAGAGCCGGATGATTCTAAAAAGTTTATTTCCGGGACACCCTGTAGATGAATTTTTCCCCGGCATTTTACAATCAAAAGGACCACAACGAATTTAAGTGGTTAATTTTGGCGCCTCCGGAACGCTCAAGGAGAAGGGCCCCTCACTGCCACCTTTTGGTCACGGCGGAAAGAGGGACGGGCCCTTGGTGAGCGGTGAGTGCTGCCACCTTTTGGTCACGGGCTCACGGCACTAATTCATCAGCGGCCGGGGGGAGTAGTAGCTGGGGACGCCTGCCTTATTACCGCCGATTTCCTTTCCCGCCAAAACTCCTGAGCGCCAATTTCCTTTACCGCCATAAGCCCTTACCGCCACTTTCCCTTCCCGCCAGAAGTCCTAACCCCCACCTATTTCCTTTCCCGCCAATACAGGTCTGCCAACTGATTCAATTTGAGCCTCAGAATATTCAGAAAGCTGTCATATAAGTTGCTACTTTCAGCCCCATTTTCTAACTATGCCGCCATCTTGAATCCGGATCTAGCAACTTATTATGATTTTCAGCGGATAGCTTAGAGTAAACCCTTGCGACTTATTTGGCGGCGTCGCATGAACCTCCCGCAGCAAGCAAACAAGATATCAGCGGTGGGATCAGCAGGGGATTGGAGCTTGGCAAAGCCTCAATAACGTTCGTTGGCCTCCGGCGCCACGAGACGGACGGTACTGTAAATGTTGCGGATACGAAACCCACAATAATCGCCCAGCTCCGCTTCCGCTCCGCATTACCTAAAAATATCCTGCAGCCTGCAGGGCGACTAACCCTGCCTGGCGGGGCCACAACAGATGACAGTGGAGATAATGGCAAGATGGATAAACAGGGTATGGTGGCAAAACTGCGGCCGTTTTCCCTCTAGCGGGGTGTGAGTGTGATGTAAGGTCTGGCCGCCAGAGGCGCAGCTGTGCTATCAGGGCCGAAATCTGAGCGCAGTGCAATGGCTGACATAGGGAGAATGTGCGTTTGAGGCACGTTTGCGGCTCTGTTTGTGCTCCCATTCCGACAGGACTGCCTCGACACCTCTTCACAACTAGCCTGTCCCCAGCCCAGACATGTGAGGCACTGGCCCAAGAGGTGCCTGCCCATGCTAGGCCACCAATTAACACACTGTTCTTGTTTTTGCTCGGGGGGCGCGATCGAGATCAGTAGGTCAATTGTATCCTAGGTATTAACTTTATCACATTGTGAGACAGGAAATTTTTTAAAAAAAATGTTCTATAGTTGTACTGTTTTATTCACATGCATCATACATGTACTAGTATATTGACAATAAACTGCAATGAAATTTATACACATAACGCTGTATTTTTAAATGAATTTCCTATTAACTCTTGAATATCTATTTGTGTATGAGGAATATAGCATGGAAGTAATTTTAATGTAATTATTTAGGATCAATCGAATGAGTTGTGCATCAAAATGTCAGACAATGCATAAGTGTGTTATGTGCTGAGTCAGCTGGGTCTCGCATGGTTTTTCTGCCGCGCACTCTTGCAAACTTACTTTCGGAACGCGAAATAGGTGCGGGCGTTTCTGCCCCAGAGCATCCCAGGTCCGGTTGTCAGTGGCATATCCGGACTTGCATCCAAAAGAAAAGCATTTCGCCGGCATTCTTGGCGCCCAATCTTCACTACCTGCTAGCCACCCGACGATTCCAAACTCCACCGCAGCTCCACCGACAATAATTCATTTGCGCATGCCCCTGAGAACCCCTGGGGTTAGAAAAAGTGGAAAAAGCCACCCAGAGCCTAACAGAATATCGGGCCACCTATTTTCTGCAACAGAAATGCTTCTAAATGTCCCGGGAGTTAAAAGTATTTCTTTCGGAACATCATTTTCCTATACTACTCCATGAAAGCGCGGGGAATATCGGCCCGATCGCATCAGTGGCGCCGCCAGTGGCTGGACCCACTTCAGCATTCTACCGTATCGAGGAAGTCTGGCCACCATACCCTGTTTATCCATCTTGGATAATGGATACCCCGTGATAAGCCTCCTTGGGCTTTTTAGGGGATCATCTTTTAATTGAGCAAGAAACCCCACGCGAGAAAACCCACACGAACACGGAGAGAACCCATCGAAACTCTATCCCCTAATCCACATAAGCATATACTCTGTCCGATCCGGGGATCGAACTCGGGACCTTATAGAGGTGGAAGGCTGCGGCACTAACCACTCCGCCAGCGTGTCGCCCAACAGGTGACAGTATTGTTGCGGTACCATGAAGCCACACAGTATCACCTACACAAAGGACAACTCCATCCCTCATGTTGCCGCGTCACTCAATGCCCATATCAGCTATTATTATTAGTCTAGCCTTAATCATAGCCTGCTAGATTCGGATCCAAAAGTCTTATGTTCATTGACATCCAGCTTATGCCATGACGATCAACAACTCGCAGGGCCAGATCAGCACGTTAGCATTTCCCTGGATGAACCTGTCTTCTCACAATCATGGCGAGCTGTATGTGGCACTGTCCCGGTCTCGCAACCCAATAAGTCAGGTCAAAGTGTTCACTACTCCTACTGCTCAACACGGAACATTGCTTTCCAACAACAGAGTGTTTACACACAATGTTGTATATCGGGAGGTTTTATGAAAACTTTTCCCATGTCCGATTCAGGAAGTGCACAGTATGTCCATTGATTCAATGCCACTCAATTTTTCAACCCCGTCTTACGACCAGCTATACGCGAGCCCTCTCATTCCATTATTTCATTACCATTGTCTGCCTCATTGCAGGTTTTGCCAAATTTTGGCTACGGGTGCGCTAGTTATAAAAGATATTTATTGAGACCAATACACTAAACTGGCCATCACTGTATGGTTTACCCTACATGCAGGGTGGTACATTGCTCAAGTCCACAGTTCAGAACGGAGAAAAGGGGAGAAGATTAGTTATGGACTGTGCTTACAGTTTCAGTCAATAACGGAGAAGAAACCATTCATTTGGAGGGCTCCATTGTTGAACTGCGGATTTTTGGGCACTGAGCCATCACGTCCAATATGTCCGCAGGGTATTCCATAGTTACTTTTCATGCGACCTACCTGCTTGAACCAGGTGGATGTGAACATATTAGCCTGACTTTGCCGGAATTCCTCAAATTTCATGTGGTCAAAGTCGGTGAGATAGGTGCAGTCTGTGAGGTGCTTCTTGAACTTGGCCGCGTCCGTGGTTATATTCCTGAAAGGCAGGTGATGCACCTGCATGTAGACCACTAACCCAGTGGCACCCAAAGGAGCCAAAATCTCGACTATGGTCATAAAAGGCAGGTGCATTCGGATCACCAGCAGGCGCCAAGCCAGGGTTAGCAGCAGTCCAAAAACCCTCATCTCTGCTGCTGCTGCTGCTGGCCTTCCTCGGAATAATCTTTAAACTGTAAACTAACCCAGCTACCGATTAATAGAGTTACGTTGGCACTTGATTGTCAAGAAAACTCTTGTAATCATTCCGGTATCGCACTGAACATTTCTAAATTTAAGGTGTTCAATTTATTATATACTGCAATATATTGTGCAATTGGAAGAATTACCTGTTACTGGCTGCTTCACCGTGTCATCAGAGAAGTTGCAGCTGCAATAGAACGCGGGTCTGCAACAATTTTTCATTTGTTTACAAAACTGAGTTACTATGACAAAGCAAGGTGGGTAATAAAAAGTCGCGGAACCAGGAGATTTGACGTCATCTTACACTTACTGTTACACAAGTTACATTATAGTTCCTGATGGGCTGCAGGATATAGGCTTCTGCAAAGTTTCCCGAATTTTGGACATTTTCCTTGTATTTGTTTATTTACATAATTATATAGACTACACAGTCATGCACTGACATACTAATTACAGTAACACATCTTAATTTACTGGTGATCTCATTTTTATTACCATTGCAGAAAAGTTCTCGCCTGGTGATTGTTATTCGCTCTATATGTCACTCCTCACATGGGTTTCTTGGAATTTTGTAACGATATATAAAACTTAAAACGTATAATTGCGAGAAATACGAAATGGATCTTATGCTCAATAAGTACACTCTCTGCAACTTGTACAGTTTCATCATTATATCATCATTCGTTATTCCCAGTGATAATAATAGGTCTAGGTCTGAACTTCTTATTCGTCATATACTAATTCCTTACCACGTATTACATTTCAGATGATTATGCAACAGACTGCCATCAGATGGATCGGAAATGTTGCTGACAGCAGCTTTAATCTAGAAGACACGTGATTTGGTGATTGTAATTAGAAAATTTGGGTATAAGAAAATAATATATTATCTTGTTGTTCTTATATCTTATTGTCGGACAGGCGAGTTCTTGCCTAATCTCCAGTAAATGTATCAATTGTCAGCATGAAAGTGAAATTCACTTAGTTAAAGTTAACTACAGCGTTTGCTCCAAGTTAAGTTTTGGAGGGTTTGAGTTATTTACACAATCTAAGTCGAATTTTTATATGTTACATCACCTGGTGAATCTCATGTAGCCCTAAGCATTCATAATGAGCCATCAAGCCAGAATTTTCAACATTCATTATCTTCTTAGCAAGTGCAAGGTCAGATCGTTGCCTTAGGTTCAAGCTTAGGTTACCTCAAAACTGGTTTGGTGGATGTCACTTTGATGCCAACGAAATGTAAGTTACTCGCGATATCTTTGATTTTAGAAATGTGGTGATTTGCTAATGGTCCCATAAGAAATAGAGTGCAATATATTGCGCTCCCATATGCGACGCAATGACAATTTCACACATGAAATCCATTGTGCTGGCAGAAAAGAGTGAATGATTTTAATACAGCAATATTACACTTGCGTTGCCAAATCAAACTCAAAGGTAATGCTATAGAGCGCCTTTAAGGTTTAAGGCTCTCTAGGTAATGCAAAACATACATACTTGGCATTTACTTTCTCAGGTGACAATTAATAATAATCAAAAATTCAAACTAAACCAGAACATTCCTCTTTAAACAGAACACATTCTTCAAATACTGCAAGTGCAGTTTTGGTTGAATCGACCCTTTAGCATTCTACCAAATTTTTTTGGTTCTGTCAACAAATTTTTTTTTTTGGTGTGTAGTTAAGCTGAAGGAAATCTTATCACGTTTGTCTTGCAGAAAAGCTGCTTAAATTTCAGTCGTAATTTTAATAATACAACGCGATTACACAACACCGGTGTTATAAATTTAATTTCACACTATACTTCCATATAAAAGCTCTCTATAACCGGCACACGACTGACATTGATATGACGCGTACAATTTGCACAAACATGCCACGCGCACTCTGATTAACATGCATAGATACACTCCCAGAGAACTACATGCCGAATGCCTACAGTATACAAAGTGTGTACAAATATGTGTCGCAATATAAGGAATGGTCCCGTCTATCTCTGCGGTACAAATTGTTCAGGACGTAATGACAGCGAGGCCAATGTATAGTGCGACGGCTGTTGTTTCTCTGCCCCTCGATTGGAAACGATTCTTTGTAGTTATACAAAAATACAAGCACCGGTCTCAAAAAAAGCCAGGGGGCACGTGGATCATCGTCTGCGGCGTGGAAAAGATTCAGGGAGAAGGTGGGGTGGCGATAAATTACCGAATTAGGCACTGTCAGTTTTGCAGAACAGCAACAGACTCTCTGCACATAATTAATTGCTATTAACTCAGATCATATTTATGTTATATGAATATTCTAGAGAGAATATATATATATGTGCAGAAGCGATCATATCGACCAAGTCCAGGTTAAGGATTAATTATCTTTGATGTGAGATGCGACTGTGATGCATTAACTTTATGTAGCGGCTGTTATCTTATATAGTAATGTAATATGCAAATTCTACCCCACCTTTCTCGGTTTTTGGCTCCTAGTATCAATTACTAATGGAACAGTAGAACGTAAGTACGTAGAACTTTCAGCTTTTTAAAAAAATTGGGGACCAACGAGAGTCCACCATAATTGCATGGATGGAATCAGTTCCAGTAATGAGTATACAAATATCAACCGGGCATAGGCTGAAATTTCAAATGTTACGCCATTGTCCCACAGACCAGGACAAGACAAAATTTCTGCCATTAAAAGATGTTTAAATCCCCATTTCCCTCAGTTGATTCTAGTGCAGTATGTTGAAGTCCCTTCACAAATGTAGGTTTGTTTTTTACATTCACTGCAAAAAACTATACAGTATATAGATCTTAGGTCGCTCGACGTTAACAACAAAGTGCAATATTTACAAATTAGAGCAGGTTTATACCTGTGTGGCCATCGTAAGAATATTCTGACACTTTGTTACACCTTATACAATATTACAAACGTTCAGCGGTGATATATAGTACATACATGCATCTTAATCTTGCATTCATTTAATGTCGCATTGCTTCAATACCCTCAAATGCTTGCATCGTGGTATATCCCACTTGCATATGTAGGGAATTAATTATTATAATACCTTTAGATATGTTCTGCACATTCTGCTGCAATAGTTACAATTTATATCAAAATAATAGTCTACCAAAGGGTGCTTAAAATGCTGCCATTCTGCATAGTTCCATATCTTTTGGTCATGTGCGTTAAAAAGCCATTGTTCTAATGAGCTTCTCAGAGTGAATATATTTAATTCCACAAGTGCGGACGCGACCGATACAGTAAATATAATGAAGAAATTGTGGCCAAACATTTTTACCTGTATAAGATGCTTCCCGAAAGTGTGCCACAATGTGATATAATTATAAGGTATTTTATACCGCGAATTATGTTATCAGAATTGGAAGAGATGTAGCACCCATGGAATATATTCTCCAAGGAAATACTGTACACACGAAGTATAAACTTTGCATCCCACTTGCCTTTGTGCCATTGTTTCAAATTATGCATTGGAGCAACAACCTGCTGGAATTCAGCAATAATATGGCGAACCATAACAATTCGCAAAAGTAATAGCAAATACCTATGTTAAAATAATGTAATACAGCAATACTTCCTATGCAGAATTACTTCAGCATTTTGATAGAGAATTTGTTACAATTCAATGGCTTAGTTTTCAAGACCTAGAAACCAGAGTACATTTTTAAAAATACGCAGCATCATCAATAAGGATGCACTTCATGTTGCAGAGGACTTCAACCTATTTTTGTCAATTTAGAACTCAATAATCAAGATCTTTCCCTCCTATTCAAGCCTTTAAAAGTGGCATATTGCACTTTAGATGTCACCTTAACAAGGGACATCATAAAAATGTGAGATAGTCCAGACCCAGCATCACCTCAGTGGTTTCTCTCTCACATTAACAAAATGAGATATCTTAGGACGGTAGGTTCACTGAGTCTGTGTTCCCGTGTCGCTTACAGCAAACCTAGCTGTGTAGGATATTATCCTAAGAACTACCATAGCAACTATGAGGCATATGCCTTGGTCGACCAGACCTTAAACGGTACCTTCCACAGATATCCCGCTTGGGTTGGTTCTGAGGATTGGGATTGAGATAAGGATGGTGGGTCTAGTCTGCCTAGCCTTTCTCGAATAAGCTCTATTTTGTGGACCTTGTGTGGGGATTGGGATCATTTCTCTCGCACATGTAGCCTATATGTTGCTCCAATAAGTCTACCAGCAGATCTGCTACACATTGCAGCAGTTTGGACTAATTGAAGCATAGCAACAGATACGATTTTTTTTAAAAAACCATGGTCCCTAGGGTTGGTGCTGCTCGACACGTAATATCTTTCTTCCCATTATAAAATGCCCAACTGTTGTCAAAAATGAATTACATCAATGTGAATAGATTACACGCGGGTACAGACTTCCTCGAACTTACTTGTGTACGCCAACCAGTGTATGCCAACATTACTGTAAAATAAGAGGTGCGAGGAAGCCAACTAGAGCTCGTACACATCAACCCTAGGATGCGACCTGTTCTTGGATTGCATCGGCCTCTTATTGCCAGCCGAAGAACCTTCCCTCATCCTCCCTCCACCTCTGGAAGCCTGGTGATGGTGATGGTACACGCCTCCCCCTCCCCCTCCCCCGCCTCCCCCACCGCCACCCCCTCCGGACGCCGAGGAAGACGAGTTGTGATAAATGTTGTATCCCGGTATGATGTGCACTCGGACGTCCGCCGATGGCCTCGGTACTGCCTCGCTGCTCCTCTGCCGCCTGGAAAATGACACCGTCGTCTTGCAGAAGCAGTAGTGGAACAGGTTGACGAAGGCCATTCGGAAGTGGTAGTTGCTCAGAGCGTACACCACCCAGTCCAAACATGACTTGCTCAGAGCTAACCTGGAAGGCCAAATCCTTATCAAGTATAATACCGCAATTCAAATTCTCCACTTATCCTACTCCACTGTACAAATCTGTAATAGTAACATACTTACCAAGAGAAGTGTCGATACAATGTCGTCGGAGGGGTGTGAACAGACGAAAGACACAGCAAGAGTCCGAAGGGCATCCAAAAGCCCACGAAGAGAAAAAAGACTACGAGGTTGGTCCTGGCCAGCTGCGCGTCGTGAGGGTACGACGAAGTAGGTTTGAAGGCGGGTGTGGATTCCGCTTCCCTTGTGTCCATCTCCGTCCTCAGGTGACAGAAGAGCGCCAGAAGCACCGGAAGGGACATGAGCGCCATGGCCACGGCTGCCTGTGCTGCCGACACAGACGACGACGATACGGACGAGGGCGAGGTGTCCTCCTCGTCACTAGTCCTCCACGGCGCTGCTGCTTCGGTGGCCAGCGATTCCTCCGAGGGCGAAGGAGGCGGCGGATACGACGACCAGGACGTTGAGAACGCCTGTCTGCTGCGGCCGAGTGCGTTAATTCCGCAGGGCTTGCCTTGGACGCAAATGGTCTCCCGCACTTGCAGATGGCACGTAGGACCCGTCGGTGAGAGTATGATCTGCATCCCGGCCAGTCCGGCTCCTCCAGCGGCCCAGATACATACCAGAAGCACCATCACCCGAGGAGCTGACCGGAAGGCCACTGGAGCTTTGGATAAGGAGGCCACTGGTGGAGAAGACACGGGGGGCGAAGTGGGCGACAGCTCCGCACCTCTTCCTCCCTCTCCTCTTAAACAAAATATAAGGCATCACCTCCTAAGCTTGTTGCTCTTTTCATATCACAACTTATTACTATCACTAGCCTGCATACTGGGTGAATAATAAGAACCAGCTCAAGACACCCTATAGAGGCCTAGATGCCACATTTTTCAACAAGTCCAGAAAAGAACCGACTTTTGTTCCACTAAATATATATTACAGTACGTTTATGTATTATTTATTTATTTTTTATTTATTTTTAAATACCCCGTGATAGGGAGGAGCCCTCTTGGGGGGAAGGGAGGGCGCTGTAATTTTTAGTCGATTCTGACTGTGAAATACACCATACCTTTTCTCCTGGCCCTGGGCAGAGCAGGGAGTGCAATTCTGCCCCGGCATGTCGGGTGAAAAGCGGAAAAAGACCCGGCCAAGCAGAGGTGACGGGGACGGGATTTGAACCCCAGCCTCCCGCTTGGCTTGCCAGTGGTAACCACTAGACCACCATGCCTCCCCACGTTTATGTATTTCATACACACTCTGCACCTATGTGCACTTCATGACCTGGCAATATTGGGTAAAAATCTTTGATGTAGTTAACGACAAACTATAGTGAAAACTGTATAGGTCTACACATTTCAGTTACACCTAGCGTAAACAAATATTTAACCGTTATAAGCTTTTATGCAATATACTGTACGCTTACTAATGAAATAATTGCAAGAGAATTAGTATATTAGACTCTCAACAGGCTAAACCTGTAATTAGTTTCTAGCATAACTGTACAGTAGCCTACACTATACATGCCGAGTACTCCCACATTACTCTCACCACTGTGGCTAATAATAAAATTCATACAACAGTACCAGTCATTTAGACTGTAACAGCGAATTAATAAAACACACGAACGTGCTATTAGTGAGAGAGATTATGAAGCGGACATCTTCCGAATAGTGAAGAATTCCTTTCCGAATATCCTAACGTCCTTCAGGCATATCCTTTCCATTATTAACATTAGTAGACAAGTTGTAGCATGTACTTGATTAATCACATTAGGGAGTAAGAAACAAAGGATAATAATAGCAGCAGGGAGTATAGGTGGATGACTCTTGGACGCGATGGTACGCAGCTTATCCTGAACGTTCAGGGCATTCCCGCAAGCCTGCTTGGGTGTCAAATTGCCATCATTCCAGGATACATTCTCTGAAACCGTGAGTAGTTTTCCTCAACATATTTCAAATGCGACCGGCTGCAGGGAAAATCACCCTACAATCTACATGTATAAAGCAAAAGTGGTATTGCACTTTCGTTTCCTAGAATATAATGACGCGTCATAGCTTATTTTTAACGTGCATGTTATTTGATCTGAACCCTCGAAGGTGAAAGGTACTTGGCAAGTTGGTCTTTGCATGATGCCACTGAGACTTGAAAGATGAATAGGTTGGCCATCCCAGGCGTGATTCCATTACCCTAATAAGACGTCCACAGTGAGTCAATGAATGACGAACCCACCCGTTGACGTCAGTGTCTCAGGTTCTCCCACTTGAGTGAACGCCCCCGATGGAAATAATTATTGTTAGTAACAAAATTTAAGCAATAATTTCGCAGTACCTATGCGGGTTTGTGCAGCGGGAGGGCAAGCAGTGTCGGCGTCCATGCAAGACAATGCGAAGGCGCGTCTGAGACGAAGCTGGTTTTCTAGGGCTATGGCAGGCAGGGTCAGCAGCGCCACCAGTCCCGCCAGAATAGTGGTGGCGTCCTGAAAGCGGCAGGCGCTACCAGTGGACGACTCCGTTCCAGCCAAGATGGACACTGTCCATGATGGAAGGACTAGGCCGGTCACCAGCAGGTCAGCAAGAGCCAAGTTCACAATGAACGTGTTTCCTGAAATTAAATAAAAAATCATTAATAATTCATTAATAAATTGAAGAAGTAAAAGTAATGATAATTGTTTGTTGCTTCCAACTGACAATGAGTGTTAATCTCAAGCTGCAAAACTTATCTTGGTGAATAATCTTTACCATCTACCCATTTCCTATCCTGAATTTCGGAGACTCGTGGGCCAGTGCCACCATCCGGCATAGGAAGAGCCAAAACTAAATATTTGATTTGCTATGTGAGACAAGCGAAATTCACTCTTCCTCTCGAACCTGTAACCATTACTCCCTCCCCATACCCTCCCCTTCTTTCTACATAATCACAGCAGAGTATTCAAAGCCATAACTCTTTCATTTGGGGCCTTTCATTAATTGATTAATAATGCAAATGCTTTGAACACTAGAAAGTTTCCAGACATTTCTTCATCTGATAAGGGCAAATACTTGCTTCAACGCCTATTTGCATTTGTACCTTCGGATCTCGCTGTTCCGAAACACAAGGCGAGAGATTTAAATGATGGGACCGAAGGGTTCAAGTGAAGTCACTTGGGTCAAGAGCATGGTACAGTACCTACGTAAAAAAAGTAATTCCTTAACGCAAGAGTCTGTAATGGCCTCGCCGAGTTTCGAACTACTTCAATATAGGGCCTAGGTGAAGTGTACTACTGTTGGCGTGTGGAGAGATTCAATCGATCAGTGCCGACCATTAGTAGTTATTGGGCTGCATCCTGATGGAGGTATGTTTTCAGTAGTTGACTATGGAAGAGGTAGGAGTCGGGGGAGTGGACAAATTCCCCTGCTGTGCTGGCATGGCCATTGGACAGATGGCAAAATGCGACAATAAGGTTTATTATTGTCCAGCACTAGTCAGAGTAACAATAAGGAAATAAAACCTTCACTTTGTTCAGTGATGATGGTTGCACATCTCCAGGATATGTTATAGGCCAACACCCATTTTGACAGATAGTACAGTGCATGCTAGTGAATTATAACGCTTGGAGGATGCTCCAAGCTCTGTGAGAGTCAACATTCTACAGTGCAGTCATTTACCTGTCACTCACTATAGCCCTCTAGCATGCATCAATATTTCTGCCTGCACGCATGCACTTCACATGCAGCACTGTGGCTGAAAACTAACCCCAGAGGATAACTTCAGTCATTCTGCTATGAAGCAAAGCTGACTACCAATCCGTTATTGTCGTTTACGTATTTTAAATCCTTCGGTAAATAAAGTCGTTGTCGATGGAAACGAAGTTCCCCATACTCGACTCTACGAGATAAATATGTCTAACACAGACCTTTAAACCGCTATTTTCACGTTGAAAGGAAAGATTTGGTATGCAATTCTTAATGAGATGTGACCGCCTTACCCCTTTTCTTGAGGTGATCTTCAACCATGACGGCGCTAATGGTAAAGATGTTCCCGACGGTTCCAACAGCCGACAGAGAAGCCAGCAGAAGGAGCCTTGTAAGGCGACCCCAGTCAGCTTCCTTTACCACCACCAAGGGAGTGGTCGATGTTGGAGTCACAGTAAACTCCTCCATCTCCCCCAGGAATGTGGTGGCGTTGTCCTCCGACATCTTTTCCTGAAGACAAGGATAATAAGTAATTAAGTTAATGATGAATTAAGCATTGCCACTATGTCATTACATTTGTGACCAAGAGGCCCATTTATACATGAAAAATGTAATGCAGCCATTTGTCAAACGTTGTTAGACATTATCTGCATTTCATTGCGCGAAAAATTCTTCATTAAGTCTGTACCGCTGTTTTCAAAATTATGAAATTATTACGCAAGTTTTTCCTCCGATAGTGCGAGTAAAAACCTGAAATGTGCATGTTAGCTAGCACATTTGATTCTAATCAGGGTTGGATTACCATATTTATAATCCTGCCAAATGCAGTTGACGACAGAATAAATTCTCACACTTGGCTCCAAAAGCGTGCGGAGTAGTCGAAATAAAGTCCGTTTTTTGGAAAAGAGCATGGAGATAAGAACTCAGATTACGTTTTGGGACGGAGGGGTATGGCATGTGGTAAGTGAACACGCCAAGGCCACAAAACGGACCAGGGATATTATATATCGACCCTTGCCCCCTTCCATTAAGCGTGACCGGCACTCACCTACTGAATGCACTTGCACAATACAGCTTCGGGGCGGCAATATCCTTAACAATAATATTACAGACGCCAAGGTATACAATGCTCATTGTATCTCTACGGAAGAACCTTACTGTGAATATAACACAAACTGGTCCGTAATTATGGTGCTGTATTTCAAGTGGATGTTCACACAAACATGTGTAGTATATTTCCTTTTAAATTATAAATTCTCCCTAGATATGGAAGCCAGGCCATTGTCGCTATCTGTGTTGTCAACCGAGAAAGGAGGCTATATAGAGCACTATATAGTCTGGAGGGGTACCAACTCGAACACTCGCAATGCATTACTAGCTTGTTAACGCTTGCAAGTGTAAGCATCCTTCGCTTCGTCGTTTCATTTTTATTAACCTTAATTAATTCCGTTGTGTGCATATCATTACTGTAAAGTACACTAAGCACAATATCTGCTAGGTCTACTCACTCGCTTGTTCTGTAGACTACTAACCACTATCAGATTAGGTGATTTCAGAGAAATTTACTATAGAAAATGACAGGAAAATGTCGAGAGCATGCTCCTACATATAGTATCTGTGTGCAGTGGATGATTCATTTCACAATGTAAATTACAAACTCCTTTATATGCTGTAGTACCACTTATAGCGAGCCACAGTTTTCTTTCGCTGAACCACTATAGTTTTTCCCTTTGGTTTTTCCTAAATATTTTCGAATATTTACATAGCAACTGTGTAATACTGAACTATACGGAGAGGATAAAATACCGCATCCCGCATATCATTCCCAGCATCAAAAGAGGAGCCGATGAAATAGCATCTTCCTAAATTCAGATATAGCGAATGCATATAGCCTTGCTAGAGAAGAGGAAATGCCATTGAAAAGGAGTGCGGGAAAGGTTCCGGCATTTTGGTCTAGTCGGAGATGGAAATGCTGATAGATAATATGACAGCCTCGTCTAGGAGAACGCATGCAACAGGCGGCCGCTGCTCCAGCTCCAGCCTTTTCCGCATCAATTACGTCAGATACAGCTCATGCATACTAACACATCCAATATCCTATATTCCGCCATATTCAATATCGGAATAGGCACATTTGCTAATGTGGTGCCGAAGGTGAAGGTCACATCTCACCAGTATTGCCATCACCTATGCATAATTTTTTACCAGCTGAATATTTCATAATGATTCGGACAATCTGCTAGGCTCACCCACAAAGTTTGTCATTATGAAACACTCTGCTGTACAGCGGTGCAGAGTAACATAAATTGCGATGCACTATATAGAGGCAAAAAAAATACCAGCTCCACATTTTTCCCTTTGACAGTTTTCACTCTTTGAATCATCGCTAGGAAGCAATTTGGCGGAAGAATAACCGAGGCGTGTCCAAAGATGATACAAAACTCCCTTGGGTGTGAGAAATAAATGCGAGTCAGCAAAATCCTGGCGGAACTTACTCCAGGGACACGGATGTAACAAGTTCTCTCCGAGAACACTTTTTGCCAAAAACGTTCCTTTTCCAATGACAAGACTTCCGGAAGTATGAGCAGAAAAATCAGCAGAGATCACCGACCTTATTGATCTTCCCTCACCCCATTTCCTCCACAGAAAAAATGCAAGATTTCCGGAAAATATTACAACAGAAATGTCACCTGACTGTTGATCCTGATGTCTCTTATATTAGATGGCAAGAAAAAGTTTTGAGAAGCAGCAGTTTTCTTCACAGCTCTCAGAAGAAATTTATTGGGATCTCGCGAGCAGCGAAAGAGGAAAAGAATTTCCATCGCAATTCTTCTCAACCAGCTAATCTTCTCGCCTCGGAATTCACACCCGCTCGCCCAACTGTACAAGGGAATAAACCCCTCAGATGGAATACCAAATTAACCTCGGCTGCCGAATGGTTCGCTAAATATAAATCGCATTGTTTCGGATATTTATGCGCAGTGGTGATGTCTGCAAAGTAAACGGTCCTATGAAAGTACTTGCTGTGTTTTAATGTTCAATATTCTGTAGTTGGAATAGTCCCATGGCGGGGATTGTGACATATGCCGAAGTAATGTCAGAAAAACTAGTCGTGCCAGTCATATGTCGTATATTATGTCATAAAAATTAGCATATACTCTTGTGGCAAGTCTGTTTCTCCATCATGTGAACAGGTGCGACACCGGCGACACGACAGAGTGATAGCAATAAATGTCACAGAGTGCATATTCGGGCTAAAATGGCTTATGCAAGTGACGTGGACGGAATTTATTGGCCAATATGTGGAAGTCGTTTAAAAAAATGAAAAAAATATATCATTTTTTTCAAACCTTTAAGTTCTGCTGCATCTTCCCAAAATTTCTGAGAGTTCGACCCTGTTGTATAGGGGGACCATATGGCCACAACTCCCGTCTTGTTGCATAGCCTTTGCCGTGGAGGCAAGCCAAACCCCGGCTTATCGGTTTGGAGCTCATTTAGAGCTCGATCGAAGCAACATCTGCCACGGAACAAGTACGGAGATATTAGTAGCACAGAGTGTGGGCAGCCTGACGCTGCTTTTCCATCCTATAACCATATAAAACCAGACTTCACGTAACGGCAAAAGATGGTCCCATTAGGAGGTAATGGACGTGTGGGATGCGTGTGGGTAGAATGTGGGCGGAAAAAAATAAGTTATGACTCTCTTGTCTGAACCGGTAAGTGACATCGCTTGTGTAAGAAGGTGGAAGATTACAGGATGAAGCAAAGTGGCAGTTTCACAAGATACTGTAAGAAAAGTTTGTGAAGACGACACAAATGCATTATTAATATCTTCAGTGCAATTTTGTGCTTTTCCGAAAGAGGCTCATTGCATTTATATACCCGGACTCGGTCCTGCGAGGCGCCTCATTATTAAGAGTATAAGCACGCACATGCACAAGTATGGAGCTCTGATTTCGCCTACAAATGCCAGATTCCATGAATGTTCAGGCGTGGTCGCATTTCATTCCTACCCCTAACTACACTGTATACAAGTAGACTACACTGCCCAACCCCAGCAGCAGCCTCCTCGGGACAAGATAATGAAATGGTGTGGGGTGTGGCCGGGGCTGACCTACACCCTGCATAAGCTATCCGATCACCCAAATTATCTATGGCTGTGGTCTAATTATGGAGAGTTAGAAAGCCCTCGCAGACTTTACTGACAAAGAGGCCTGACAGGAGAATAGATTCGACATCGGTTGGTTGAATCCTAGGTATATAAATTAGGCCCTCGTCAGCACGTTCTAGCATAACATTCTTCATCTCAATGACTACACCTGGGAAACCCCGTTGTGACCCACGCGTGACTGAAGATGTCGTATATGGATGTCATCTCAATATTGTCTGCTGCCTGCTATTGCCGTCCCAGAACTCGCCTTCATATATCCATCCAGCGTTCGAAGGGAATCGGCAGCCTCCGTCAATATTTGCCAAGGAGAGTAATGATTGGACCCTCTTGTATACCTCTGACTCCCGACAGAAAGGCAAGCCGCCGACCAAATCTAATCAGGATTTACATTGAGCCCACCCTATAGGTTATTTCCCTAGACCAACTTTTGTACGGGCCGGCACAATAGGATTCACCGGATTCATTTGATTTCTCCACTGCAATATTCTGATCTGAAAAGAAGATGTGATTTCCCCGTTTTTTTGTGTGCATTTGGCAGGTATTACGAGAGTTCCGTCAAAAAACCGTTACCGGCACCCATATTGCTTTTGGTGGTCCAACTCATGGCTAAACGTGCATTGCGGATCTATACCCGTAAAGATTTTCGTTATATAGGACTTGAATCACTACACAAAATATTTGTAATATTTCACTATGATGGTCCGTTATGGTCAGGCATCACTATACATGACACAGGGCAATGGAGCCATTCAGAGTGACACGAACTGGTCTCCGGCACTCTAGTCAGATTGACATTTGACCTCTTACTTCTATACCACATCCGCCACCTATTGAATTCTACATCACTTCCGGCACAACAAATTTAGTAACAAAAGGTGAAAACTGTGGAATAGAGAAACTCTCACCATAAGCTCTAACCAAACTTGGAATATTATTAGCGGCTTAATTGCGAGCGTTCCATTCCCTATTTCCTGTCGACTTTCCCAATTACGGTAGGAAATGCTTCCTCTATAGTTATAGTTGAGAAATACGAAACATGCTGGGGATAATCGAAGTATCTGGTGGCAGCAGGAATTTAACGGTCAAGTAATATTGCACGATGCGGCTCTATACGTCATCCCTGTGACCTCTGATCGCAGAAAGGACCTCTGCATCGTCACAAGGGCTTTCGATTAACTCCACCCTATTGGCAAATACATGGCCCTAACAACAAAGGTACAAAGCTGCCATATAAACTTCCCTTGTGCACCGGAATCAATAGGGTACACTTATTATCATGGGTCCTATGCTATTGTACTTGCAGATTACTGAAGTTTGCTTCTATTTCCATGGCAAATATCCACTGTAGAAGCTATATTGATATGCAGGATGTGTCAAGGTGGGCAAATTCGAGTGGTCCAGCGGTTTTAAAATGTGAACTTTAATTTTTAAACTAAGGAGCTGCTATATTAGCATTTTAAGCCACATATAGGGCCACTTGAGATAAACACGCCCAACAAGTGAGCACGTCGTTGATCCCAAGCATGTGTGAGAATGGATCCAGCATCCAACAGGTTGCAGGCGCACAACCCGCAGCTGGATATTCAAACCCCGTTATATTAGGTCAATACATTACGCAACCTATTTGCTGTCCCAGACAGCAGCTTCGATGACGCAAAGAGGTGTCATCTCATGCCCGCCTAATAGTCTATCAAATTACGCTGCCAAAAATAGAAGCAACTATTTAGAAGAGGATGTCACGGTTTGTTGGGTCAGTCAATATTGTGAAGGGTCGGCATGTGAAGTTATTGGGTCCGCTTTGGTTCTATTGTGGGTCTGTGATGAAGTGTTGGCGTGTGTGAGTGGAGGCCTGATTGGAATGTGCCATGTTCCGAACACCAGTCTGTTTCGAGACAGCTTGGGCCAGCTAGATAGCTAGCTGGCAAGATATAGGACCAGAGATAGAGTTGGCAGGCGTGAGCAATGCCAGAGAGAGAGAGAAGGAAGGATCAATATCGCTGCTTCGGAAAGGGAACAGTTCCTCCGGAAGTAAGGAAGGAAGGAAGGAAAGAGACTTATAAAATGTTAACACCAGTGGCATGTCCAGATTGTGGAATATTTTAAAATCCTGGTATTTGGTCACACGCTTCTGTTAATGGCATGAGACATGGATCAAAAGTGGCGACAAAAATGGAAATTCTATTTTAAATGTGTGCAAACATTACAAAAATTTTTCTGGTATATTCAAAGGGGCTGAAACAGTACCCATTGTTATTTTATAAAGACAAAATAATACTGCTCAATATAGACCAAGCTCAAATGAATAATTTATTCCGCCCAGATATAACCAATAATGTGAGTAGTACACTATCAAACATTTATCATGATGTCTTTTGATTTCTTTAAAGAGTCGTCGCTGTATATTTCTCTTCTGCTGGTGCGGTGATTTGATTGTACGGCAGATGTGGCAAAATAAAATGATTTTGCGCGCCTGCAAAATATTTCGGCGCCTTCCAATTTCTCGAGCCAAGGGACAGAAAGGATTCGCTTTCGTATATATAGAGTATCTTTTGAAGCCGAGTGATTCGGGCTCATTCCTGTTCAAGTCTCGACTCCCTCACTCGATCACGCCTTTTTCACGTGCCAGGAAAACGATTTACTGCTCTGCTCCTTTACAGTTGCTAAAAGAAGTGCGGAAATAGCTTTTAACTGCGCAATTTACAGAGGAGTGACAGAGGAGGTTTCAGAGCGTACACACGCAAATGGGACTGAAACAACGCTTATGCAGGAATTGCATTAAATAGTCATAAGTTTATTCTGATACTGGACGTTTCCAGGTACAGCAAGAGTATATTCAGCATGTAAATGGTGGACTAAAGTCATAATATACCGTTTCCCTCTGAGCTGAGGTGCTCTTTTTATTGAATACCCCGTGATATAGGCCTCCTGGGACCGTTCAGGGACTTCCTTTTCTATGACTTCCTTATGCATTTTGCTTACTGATATGGTGAACTACTTTTACTGCTGGAGGAAATGGAGGAAAATCCCATGCGAACACACAAAGAACCCATCGAAATAATGGATTTTATGATATAATTATAGTACTCTAAAGCTCTTTTCATTCATGTCCATCAAATCTACTTGCACTAATTTCAGCAATAAAAGACTGCATCTTTCACGTTCATGTAAAAATATCCCTCTTCTATTCACGTGCAACCAGAACGAAACTGTCTGAAAATTTCAAATAGTGTCAACAATACAATTTTACACATTATTTGACCTATTGTCAGTGAACGAGGCAAAACACTGCATCCTTTGGCGTTCCTTTCTTCTGCGGACATTCGCCTGCAGTGCATGCTGTTGTGCATTTATGGAAGGCCCTCAATACTTCCCGGAATGACTTGGTGAAGAAAATGACAAAAAATAGGGCTTTGTTTGTCACTCTGCCGCATTCAAGTTATAGAGACATGTTATTCCAGTGGACAAGGGACTATGTGGCGTGTGTCACGAACGTTGAAGTGCGTGCTCGATTACACTGCGTATAGCCTACTTAACATTTGGTTTCTTAAAACCAGTGCCTCTGGAGGCTTGGCTGCAAGGAGCCCTGAATTGTGATAAATGGAATGGTCAGGGTCAATGCAGCAAAGGTTAAAACCGCGCCCTTTTCACGTTTGTATGTTTCAGAGGACGTACTTATTTATGCCAATTGGCTGCTTCGACTTCCAGGCGATTGGATGATGCTGCTGGTCAAAATCATCATGCATACATGTAACACGTACTCTAGATGGCGGTATGTTCACATGTGACAGGAGAAAATATATCGCTTCTTTACAGCACCCAAAGGATGAACTGAATGAGTTGTGCATAATCCCATGTCCAATCAGGTTATTCTTTCAAAAATATCAATTATTGCTACTAACCATATCTTAACGAAACATTTAATCGGTGACCATCTTGTCACGAGCATAAATAATAAAAATGGCGTCTCTTAACGTAATAATCAATTGGAGAGTTCAAGGGTCAAAGAACATATATTTCACACACAATTGACCCCCAGCTAAATGTGTAATTGGGGCCACATTGAAATAGCCATACACCAACGGAGAGATAACCTATCTGGCTTTCTTCAGGTGAATAATGTAGCCATTTAAGCGCTCTATAGTTAACTCCAGCTGAGATGATAGGGATTAAAAATGAGAAAGCACTGGGCGAGGTTGAGGGAGGGTAAGGTCAAAAGTACAGGTTGAGTAATAGAAGATAATAATAGTAAGGCGTTAAAGAACGCTTCACATGCAAACCCAACAGAACCAAGCGGAGGCCGTCCATCGATCCTTCTTTTCCAGATATACACATAAGAGGAGCATTTGTGCTCCCCCCTTTTTTGGCAAAGGATAAACCCGATAGAAGTGGCAAAAAAATCTGGAGCACCCAGGAAAAGATTTGCAGACGTCGTTTTCCGACCCGTTTGCATAATCTACAGGTTTCGGGCTTTCAGGCCCTTCGCAGGAAAAACAGAAAAAATGCATGACTACACTTGTGCAGAAATCAATTGTGCTGTATGTACAGTACATAATGAACATGCACTTTAGGTGCAATATCTATGGTAGTGTATTGGACTCTGTTAACAAAAACCTCGCATTAATAATTCAAAAAGGCGGTTCCTATGGGCAGTAAACGAAACGACCCTCTAATTGCCAGAAATTATTACTCCCGCATAATTACCACGATTTCGCGAGTTGGTTGACATCACGCTACAAGCACGTAGATATGTGAGTGAAGTATACTTTCGTGCAGTCTTCTCAAAGATAAGGAGACATTCATGCATCATCAGATCCCCGGACAGGAGAAGTGCCATCATTTTCTTCGCATAGCTGCCGGTATTTCATTAAGTAATTGCCAGGGCCGAGGCAGCGCCAAGAGTGACAAAATATGGTCGATTGAATCTACGTTGAGGTAGAGGGGGCACAGGTACATTAGCACGGACGCTTGTGGTATCGATCGTCAACCACTCCAAATGCTACGGCCATTAGAGTATATAAAGGGGGCGGTGGAAAAAAATGTATGCATATTTTCTCACCTTGTCCGCCTGTCTCTTATAGATACATTGTGTTGTCTGCATGAAGTGTGATATTGACATGTCCATCTCCGGAACAGCCTATGGGTCTTTCTGCATTTCTTTTCATTTTATGTCGCAAATATTCACCATCTCCTCACTCCAAAGTCGAAACATGAACTAAGCTGGCAAAAACATCAAAAATGAAACCCACGTGAGCCAATCCCAAATTCAACTCAGACTGTCACTCCCAACAGGAACCTGTTTATTAGAAAGTGCCACCACGCACCAGCACCCAACATTCCACCCACAACCTGCAAAAGCCAAGGATTTTGACGTCTCCTCTGCCAGGAATACGAGAGTAGGTCTCCATCCACCAGCATCAGACGCTTTTCTAGAGACTCGCGCAAGTAAATCCCCTTTTTCACTCAGCCGCCAATAAATACGGGCCAAAGCGCTTTACACGCTCAGCTTGGGGACAAAGCTAACTGGCACTGAGGAAATGGACGGATGGGAGGGAATTGGGGACACTCACAAAAAAAAAGGAGATGAAGACCCGGGGACGTGAAATGTGAGATGTCGACTCATTTGAGCACGGACCCCGTCAAGAACACGGAACCCGGATTGTTTTCCGGGATCACACGGGAATCAAGAGACAACTTCCCAGGCACAAGTTTTCAAGGCTGTAAGCCAAGTCCATTGTCATTTCTCACTTGACCACGACACTCTCATCCGCTCCCTGCCAACTAAATTAGACCCCAGAGTCTTTTAAAACTGCAGTTAAGGCTCAGACTTTTACTGTATTATGCACTACACACTCGATACAGGACCCAAGGGTTTGCTTCAGACCCTGTGTAAGTACAGTACTTGCCTGAGCATTATTGGTAGTCTATTACAGCTGAATGTGTGTACTGTACAGTGGACATCAGCCCCCGGACACTTCCCCTACAATCTTATCTTATCGCCTGCCGGGGGTTTTGCATGAGGTGCTCACCTGAGAGCGCCATGAGACAGCTTTTCATTGCGCTATTATGTGGCGACCCTACCGGACTACGCTGAACTTCACAGGTGCAAAAGGGAAGGACCCAACATGGTCGCCGGCTGCCATGTGGGGCCCGCATGTAGTGGCTTCTCTTCTACCTTAGTTCAGCGTAGTCCGGTAGGATCGCCACATAATAGCGCAATGAAAAGCTGCCTCATGGCGCTCTCAAGTGAGCACCTCATGCAAAACGCCCCGGCAGGCGATAATAGGGAGTGCCCAGATCTTAGTATTCTAAGACCATGGTGGACATTAATCGAGGTATAGACTACTGCTAGCGACATTTTCCGAAGTGGCTCCCCCGGCTTGCAGTATTCTTACCTTCGATTCCTTCTTCTGCCGCTTCGGAAAATGTCGCTGGCAGTTGTATGCCTCGATTAATGTCCAACACTGTATAGGCAGTGCCCCAGGCAATGTGAAAGGAAAGAATTTATGGACTTCTTCATCCTGGATTGCACGCAACCGTACCTTTGTATCACGAATGGTATAACCTCCAGGCGTACTAGTTTCATAAAAAATTTTCTTTCATTTCCTTTTATCCACCATAAGTGCCATAATTGCAGAACCATCAATTTGGAACAACCAAATTTCCCTAGACTTAATTTGTGAGACAATATTGATGTTGTTTCCGCTTCCAGGTTTAATATTACAACGGGTCTCGCCTCAAGGAAAACCTGCGGAAAGTGTGGGTAGACAGCAGCTGCGATAGAGTGTGAATGGAGGTTAATAATGCGATAAAGGAGGGCAAATGAGTTGGGGGGAGATGAGATGTGGAGGGGAGTGGTCCATGGCTGTTTCCTCCTCATTCCTCCCTCTGAACCTCCCCCATCCAAGCTCTGCCAGCCGTGGTTGCTTCCATTTCACCTTCAGTGGGCCCTGATTGCAGCCGCGTCGCCTCAGGTGTTCTCAAACCCGCCCGGATGGAAAATTAATTGGAAGGAACTAGGTCCACTCCCTGGTAATGCGAATAGAGGCAGGTGCTCCTAGTATACCGAGGTTGGAACCCCCTAGGCAATACTTGTGACATTCTAGCTCCCTTCTTGAGCTCCTTAGAAGTGAGCATAAATACACCGTAATTATCCAGTAGAATCCTTTGCAAAATGCTGGAGTTAATTAGGAAAGGAGGGCTAAATATAAAAAAGGAGCTCAAATCCAATGGGATGGTACATAGAGTTTGCAAGGCCACAACTAGTCATGTTAATCCCTCGGATGAGGCTCGTTGCAGTTGCGTTCGCAGAAAAGGCGTAGTTCGCACGATAATTGTTTTCTAGCGTGTCATGTACGAAGCTGGATTATTTAAAAATAATCCAGCTAAATACAGGTTGATCATTAGCTGAAAACAATAAGGTTTGTGTTGCTCAACCTGATCGATGATTCACGTTATGGACTAATGAAAGCTGGTATTTTTCCGTATATATATGAAAAAGCTCATATCTGAACTTGCGTTCATTCCCTCTGACCTTGCCATGTACTAGTATCCGAGGACGATGGGTACACTCTATACACATACTTTAAAACTTCTCTATAACAGCAATGCCAATACCTGTTAATTTTACGTCCACGCCATTGACGACTAATTAAAAACCTCCGCTGACGGGTAATGAAAAGGCGCCAAAACTATAACCCATCTACTGTATGTTCGTCATCCCATTGCAAAGCGCTTCATCAACGTACCACACGCCTATCTGGAGGGGCTTCAATAACAAAAACATCCTTGGAAAAAAAAGCACCATTAAAAGCGCACATCCTCCAAAAATGTTTGAAACAACAACCCCGTTTGTTTACTCTTTAATCCAATATTGCCGAGGTACAAAGACGACGTCGATGAAGGAAAAAAAAGGGCTGCTGGCAAGTCTAATAGCCTACTTTCCTGCCATAATAAGAGTGATTAGTCGGACATAAAATGGCAGCTAGGAAGCCGGCGAAGCTGAGCAGGCTTCCTAATGAGGCGCTGCTCTGGTATGCAAAATGTTGGCCTCTTTTGTCGTCGGCAGGGAAAGTGCATCAAGCGACCGTTAATGCCGCCACAGCGTCATTCGCATCGCACTTTGGCACTAGGCACAGCATCAGGATGGGGATTGGCATTGCCTCCCGGAAAGCAACAGGTGCAAGGCTCCAGACGACGCGATACTTTCAAGCCGACCTCTTCATATCGAGCTCACACGTCTACATCGAATAAATTCGGAAATTAATTAGTTTCATAAAAATGAGGGTAATTGGAACTTCAAATCGTGAAGCATAGTCGCAAACAGCAACTCTAATAATTTTAAAATAACGAGGGAACTATTTCTGTATGTAGCCTGCTGCGAAACATGATTGGTGGTGTTACGTAACCAGAAATTATTTTTGCTTCGTTTATCGGAAAAACCAGGGACCTACATCGATACATAGCTGGAGGGGAAACCAAATATTAATAGAATAAGTTGACAAACATATTGCAGCAAAAATTTGCAAAATGTACACGTCACGTGAAGAGTAGGTTCTACTAAAGTACTAGGTGAATTTACAGGTAATATTACTTGAACAAGCTGGAATTCGCTTTTATCCACGCTAGTTTCGTTATAATGTATTTTGCATCATATCTGCTGTAAATGGGAAACAGAGAGCATAATATAGGTAGCTTCCAGAAGCCGTCTGTGGGCCGTAGATCACCTAGTATACTCTCAAAGCAGTCTCAAAGTCTACACGATTTTCATCTTTGCCTAATTAACTACTGCACTGTACAGTACCCGAGCTCTATGATATTATTAGGTGGCAAACAAGTGCATTAATGCGCTCCTCATTACGCCATTATCCAGTAATCACATATAAAGTCAATAGATCTTATCATGGTTTCAACCTATTTTTAAAGGTATATTGACCATGTTAATTGGAAACATGGCACTTACGGTTGTACAATGTACATAACTATTCACGAATATTTAAGCAGCTCATACACACACACGTGCATACAAAACGACATAACCATTGATCTGACACCTGCCACTCAACACACTTTAAGCCTGAACAAGGCTCATTACGCAGATATTTGGTTCAACGTACTCGTAATGCACTTTCACCGATAATTATCCGCACGTAATTTGACTGATGAGACTCTACATATCGCAAATGAATTGCGGTTATTCCATCTGCATGTTGGGGGCTCCAACCCCCCGGCCCATTGTCTGATTTTCTACCCACTGAAAGACAACCTGTTGATGCTCTGGTGTGACATACGATGAGCGCAAAATCCCGGATCCGATTGAAGAGGATCGATAAACTGGAGGCCGCCTACACATCAGACCCCCCCTCCTGCATACATCACTTGCAGGTTATCCTACATAATAGTTACGTAACTGGTAACTGTATAATACCAAGTACCGATGAACTCCGCTGAACCCATTATAAGCTTGATATGACGGGTTCGAAGAATAACGTGGAAAAAGTATAGGGGTTGGCTGAGAAGGGTGAAGAAATAGCATGCAATTATGGAGGACAGGTGATAAATCAAAAAATCGTGAGCTAGATTTCGGCTGACGTCACACCCCCACAGAGACTTACATGTGGTTTCCTTTTTCGAGCTGGAGGAAGGCGTTTTTTTATTGGGTTATATGCTGGCTAGTTTTTTTTGTAGGTGGAGAATATCGATTTGGCGCTTAGTTGGATTTGCCAGGAATGCCCCATCAGATATTTCTCAACAATTTTGCAAGTACAGAGAGCTATCCTTGCAGCGGTATAGGAAAATTGCATACCTGATCTTTAATTTGCCGTACTCAAACCAAGGGGTATAATAATAAACCTGGAGGATATGAGATTATCGTGATGAAACATGCAATGAAATGTGGGTGCGGTTGGCGTATGGTGGGCTTTATACCCTCCAAGCTTCCAACTGTTACAGGTGGTTAATCAACAGTTATAAAATTCATACAAATTTTTTATGGGACATGTTGGCTTTGTAACAACAGTAATGTTTTGTAAGGTGTACAGTACTGTTTAATACTGTAAGACCTTTTCTCTGGCACTGTACGTGATTCAATGGCATACTTTCACATAATAAAAGTCGGTCATCACATTTTGTAATATCCTGCTCCAGGTGCTACAGTGTCAAATTATTACAATCACGAGCACTTAACGAGTCATCAAGCACCTCTACTTAGGAGTAACGGGCCCGTAAAACAACCATCTCGTGCAATTTTCGTGGTTCTATACCGCCAACGTTATCACACTGAGATCAAAGAGTGGCGCAATCCTTGATCTTATTGGCTAAATCTGAGCACGAGAAGAGAGTAAAGAGCAGTCTCAGGTAGTTAGCTGGTCTAATTATAACTCTTTTTTTTCTACCACCTTTTTCGCTTCAAATATGAGCAACCTAAATCAGAGAAGCTAGCTCATCGATTGTGATTGGCTGAGAGAAAATTTGCAGTCTGCGCGACGACTCCTTTACTAATTGATATACCCTTCCAGGAATAGTCGAGACTATAGACAAAGAAAGGGCTCCTCTCTTTGTCAAGGGAGGGAGTTCCATTGCCTTCAAAACAATTACAACTACTTTTTTTTGTCCATAATGGAATCTCAGACCTACCTCTCTCTGAGTATTATTAGTCTTGTTCCAAGTGTCTCATATCGATCTAGAAATCTTGTCAGTCGGTATTGTCCATTCCGCCGAAATTCTTTCAGGCGATTATTTTTATTTGCTCTACTGTTACCAGAACGGCCTATACTATCACAACAATCCGTCTTACAGCTGCCTAACAATCAGACTAAAATTGCCTTTCCAGAACGCCATTAGGATGAACTAACCTCGGCTGAATACAACTCGGCTAAAACACCTCCAAAGAGGGTTAAGCTAGACTTGACTGATTGAAAGGCTTGTATTATATGTCTGCTAAATCAATTCCGGCGCTTTGGTTTTGCCCATTTTTTTCTCTCATTCTATCTCGGGTGAGGTCGTACCCGGAATTCCGATTATCAGTAATGGGGGGGGGGGGGGGGNGGGGCAAGGGAAGAATGGCATGGCTCCCAAAGAGAATAGCATTCTGGGAGTAGAAGTTGTATGGAGATACGGATGGGTGCAGAGACCTGAGGCCACTCGCTGCATATTTAATGAGGGTTTTCATTCCCTCCAGTGCAAAAGGAGAGGCGGTTCCTGCCACTGTTTGAAGAGGCAAATGGAGCTGGATCCCAAGGCAATTCCGGCCTCCAGTTACTTCCTTTCCGCCATTTCATCACTATAAAACCTTTCTTCCATCTCATTTGCTGCAGATTCAGTTCCATACGTGCAAGCGGATGTGGGTTG
This sequence comes from Catajapyx aquilonaris, assembly GCA_000934665.2. Taxonomy (NCBI): domain Eukaryota; kingdom Metazoa; phylum Arthropoda; class Diplura; order Dicellurata; family Japygidae; genus Catajapyx; species Catajapyx aquilonaris. The sequence goes on from JYFJ02001476.1 coordinate 27,664, forward strand.
CAGGACTCACCTGGTAAAGGGCATTGAATCAAGCTAAATTAGGTTTAGTAAGGTACACGAGATTGAAAAATGCCTGCCCGTAATCTTATACGCAGCCACTTCCGCATGCAGTTGCCTCACTAATTTTCATTACGCTTCCTCTAGCGAAAGCCAATTGAACGCAAAACGAAGATGTATTACTCTTCATCCATAATTAAGGGAGGGAGTCTCCGGCAATCCATATATTTCACACACTTTTGCAATCCGGAATTCTGTTGATAAACTTCTTCCTATCTACAGCAAGCATTATTGAATACCTCAGCGCCTCAGTGTAGAATTTCATTTGAGTCCGAAACTTTATCAATCATTCTGAACTGCTGGTGCACTATTTGCCTCTGAGATGATATTCAGAAAAAAAGTTGGGTTTCCGGGCTCGTTTTAGAATGTTAACTCCCACATGCGGATCCTGTACTTGGTATGGAAATATTTAACTCAGGGTAATATGGCAGCTACAGTACTTCGAGTCGCGTTTTTCTTGAGCATTCAGAATTTCTTGATGTTATACTGTAACAAAACGTAAATAAATAATTAAGGTTCGTCCATAAAGTACTGTAGGCCCTACTATCCTGCTGAGCTTCAGTTTTCTTAACTCGTCATATCAAATGCTGTCTAAAAGTGCATAATATACGATACGCATCAATTCCTGTTTCACTTCTGCTTTCTCGTTCTCCCAAAGAAAAAGTGACTCCTTTTTGTATTCATGTAATGTAGTATACATAACTGGGAGTTCGGAGATAGATTCAGGACAGAGTATTACCTGTAAGAGTCAGAGTAAATAAATGATGTGAATGCGAAAGCACGTAGGAGGGTAAATACGCTGGAAAGCACATAGACTCCTATAGGGAAATTCTTAAAGAACATTGTTTATAAGCCCTCACTGAACTTTCTGAAAATATGTGAGTGCACGTTTATCATTTCTGTACACTTTTAAGCCGGCAAGATGTCATTGCTTTGTCGAATGTCATCCCCTACTCATAAGCAGCGTGGCGTACAGTACATTACGGAATATACTTCAATACATAAAAGTATACTGTATACTCAAGGAATTAGGTGATTGTTGAAAATCACAAAATGCAATAGTCTTCTAGGATTCTAAATCAAATGACAGCGACTGAATCGGGAATGAACCTGCTTATTTTTCAATATGCTGGGGAACCGATGGTATAGGCCTGCCAAAATATTGTGATTCCCAAGAGCAACACAGAACTATTCATGTCCATTTTTTCTATTCCACATTCTGATCCATATATTGCGATCGTATGCATCAGAAACTTCGCACTTATTAAACTTGGACATCCCACATTAGGCCTCATTCAAAATTGAAAGAGTCCAATAAGACAAACCACAAAATGATTTAAAATGATTGATCACTAGAAACATTACGAAGACAACGACGAACCGTTTCCCAAGTTTAGTGTCACAAAGGACTGCTAAGTGCTAAGTTTAAGTAAACTTAGATTCTATCACTGTACAAACTGTTTAGTCCACCAACAAAATTGTACAAGGCAGTTTCAATTCATATTTTAGAATGACCCTTTGAAAAGCACTTTCACGATTAAAACCCAGGTATATAGAACCAATCCTACAACTGTCTCCGTTAATATTCCTTAAACGGAGATAACCCTGCGTGACTTGCTTCCTTGTATTGTAGCTTAACCTGTAGAACAACAACATATACGTAGATGAAATGATAGAAATACTAAGTTTACTGCAGGTCCACGCATTTTTAAATTCTCAGGCCCGGTTTCATAAATTCCAGTTCAGTTAACATCTCACATTATGCGTTACGAATACCTCTGCATAATAGGAGAAATTCCCTTAATTTTCGGTTATAGCCTACATTGTACAACGGAATTTCAGGCCGATTTGCACCATCGCCGGCCGCCGCTCTCGGCATACCGCTCGCTATTAATTTTTCGGTAACAATTAACCACACATCACCTTTTAATATCATCCAAACTCTCCAATTCCGCGTTGCAACCCGGCCTTAGTGATAATTAAGTACGCATGCAACAAACGAGCACCAACATCAAACGCATCTGTCTGTAACAACACAGCAAAACCCTAACATTTCACTCCCTCATATACACATTTTTCAAATATTGTCCACGCCATAGCAGGCCAATCCTGCCCACAACTCCACAAGTGAAAAAAAACAATAATAAGTCATGTCCCACATTGCCAAAATGTATGGACCGTATGGAACTCTCATATCCCCCAAACAATGCAACGTGCGGCATGTGCAATACCGAGGAGCAGCAACCTGTGGAAGGAGAACCTACCGGTGCGTCGTCACTTGGGTTGATCGATGCAATTGGAAGGGGCTGATGGTGCCTTATCGTTCTCTTCCGCCTCCTCGTGCTGGCCTCCGAGGAGAGGAAGAGGTATCTGGAAGCCTCTCCATAGGACGTCCTATTCCTCTTCCTGCGACACACACTTCACTTGTGGCCTCTTTATGCTCCCCCACCTTCCCTTTTGCACAACCCCCCCCCCCCCTCTACAATCTTCCTGGNTCCTGGATGACATGTACGCAGGCGTGGCTCTTGCTCCTTTTGCCTGCCCACCAATCACATTCTGCATGCATTAGCCGGCCGATTCATTATCATTTGGCCGCCGGCATACAGGATCATTTTACTGGCATCCCCATTTATTACCAGACATCCTCCGTTTGTAATGTCTGTCAAGCTTTCAAGTCGTGCTTTGCAAGTGCTCTTACATTTCAATATTCTGATGGGGAGGGTTTAATGAGTTAAGTGGGCACATATGACATAGCAATGTGTTATGTGAAGGTGACAACTCGCGAAAAGGCCATATCATGTTACATATTTCATGTTTTTACACTTGACCTTAACCTTAATGTGACTGGCTGGAAAATTCGTGACTACAAATTAATGAGTACAGATGATGGTGTTTGTAATATGGGAAATTAAAAATGTGAATGTCGAATAAAGAATTCGACGGAAGTAGGGAGGATGCAGGCTTGGCATATTCAAATTACATTCTGAAATAAACTTCATGCAAAGAATTATCTCAAGCAATATGGCGCCGAAAAATTGATGAAAATGTCGGTTTTTTTCAGACACAACGAAATTGCTTAATGAAGTGTTACATACATAGCCACGTGTAAAAACGTAATTGGCGACAAGGAGTGTATTTCAATTCCACCAATTTCCTTAATTTTTTTAAAAAAATATGCCGTTGACAATTGGCGACATTTGATTTTTCCACGTAGACACTGACAAAGTGTGCCAGGTTTTTAAAAAAATTTCATACATTTAGTTTCTGGGGACATAATGAAAATTGCCAATTTAGCATGAATTTTACACTGAAGTCAAATATTCAGTGGTGCTGGTTGGATATACTCGAAATGATTATCGTAATTTTGAATTAGATCCTAACTGCATAGCTACTACCCGCAAACTGCATATTTCATATATTAAAGTAGAAAATTAATACTACTGTAACTCTGCCACTTTCATTGTACGACCAGAAAGGCAGAAAGAAATACAACCCTCTTAGCAAATCGCTACTTATTTAGAATGCTTGCAACAGTTCCAGAATGAAAATATATGGATCAGAATCGCATTTGTTTCCAAATACATATTCACAACTGATAAGATTAGAGAAATAATTTTTTCAATAAAATTAGTATTAGGTTTCACTATTATGTGGCTAAGTCAGTTCCAAGATATGTCTTTCCTCCCCGAATCTACATCAATAAACAGTTTTTTATAGGCTGGCCACCAATGAAAGAGAGTATCATTTTATAGCTCCGATTGTAAACATAGGTTCAGTCCATCTCTGTCTTCCAAGGAGGGGACGAGAGTCAAAGCGGTGGATGGTGATGAACGTAGCCTATATTACATTCACGAGTTTTCCTCTCCTCACGGCAAATACATAGACAGCGCATAGTGATGCTTTCAGCTAGTGCTGCAGTGAAATCATATCAGACTGTTCTCTCCTATAGGCCCATCTCCTGAGTAATTTTTCTCGGGAATTAAAAGAATTTCATGATTATGGGAGCATAATTATATTCGACTTCCACACCGTTGTACGCCTTTTACGATTTATTAGGTGTCTGTAAGTCTGCAAGCACTGATTCAAGCTTTACCACACGATCTAGGATAGCGCCCCGAAATTAGCCGGGAATTACGTTAGTGACTGTGATATACGTGGGCCCTTCCAAAATGATGCCAATCCCAGTGCAATGTGATATATGAAGATGACATAACAAAATTAATGTCGGTGTCATATACTTGCCTCATTTTTTAGCGCAACCCCACACCACCCTATGTCCAAACACGGTAGCAAAGGCGACGTCGACGATCCGTTCCCACATGGCCACATAGTAGGGCCTACCCCATCTCATGTTATCATCATATGTTTACCAGAGTCCTGCCCTATCTTATGTGCGAACCCTGCCACACCTAATATCTTGGGGAAAGCACTTTTCGTATAATTATGATGGCTAATAAATGAGAAAACGGATAAAGCACCATCAACAAGAACTTGGAAGTCGTGAATGGTGTGACAAAGTAGATCAGACAGGCCGTACATGACACCTGTGGGCAAGAGGCCAACTTCAACGAACTTACCGGCATCTCTGTGGTGTCTCCTAGTGGACAGCCCGCAAATTCTGCAAATCTTGCAGACGTGCTCCACCTGCCCGCAGACTTGACAACTTCATCCTTAACAACAATCCCAACAATCATACCAGAAAATGTGTATGTGAATATAGCCGTGATTATTATTATTATTATTATTATTATTATTTGCACTACCCCTATAATCTTATCTTATCGCCTGACTTTTGCATGAGGTGCTCACTTGAGAGCGCCATGAGACCGCCTTTCATGCTACATTACGTGGCGCCGGCGCTCCTACAACACCGCGCTGAACTTAGGTACAAGAGAAGCGATTCGAGTCGATGCCATCGATCGAGGCACCTATCCTCACGTATAACATCATCGAAGCCTGCCAAAGCGCTAATTCAAATCTTGTCTTTATTCCAGCAAGGCCATGACACGTCAAACCTAAGACCGTGCTTCAAACAATAAATAGCACCCAATACAAACCACTCGCATTCAAATCTGGGCCACTAGAACTTGTAATACTTACTGGCCGCACTCATTTCCCCAAACGGAGCAATGCCCATGTCTGGGTTCTGATCCGTATCTCTTCCTCTGTGAGGTGTACTACACAGGTCCTCAGAATATCAGTATCAGTCGGTATACTGTCATCTGGTGCAAGCTACAAGTCACAGTTGATGCCCATTCTGCGGTTATACATACTGTACCTCAAAGGAGGAGATACGGATTCTTACATTTGCTTTGCAGATAGTCCACTTTATTTCCAACTGATGATTAAGTCAGCAAGAACACTGCAACAAATATGCCCAAGAAACAACGATGATACGAAAATATGATCTGCAAAAAAAACACCAACAAACTACAGGAAAAAAACCCATTCTTCATAGAAATCAAGTATGTAAGTTATCTCGGGAAATTGAAGGGTTAAATGCAATAAGGGTTTAAGTCCACTTTGAGGGCAAATTGAGATTTCAGGCACAAGGTGTAGAAAAAAATAATTACGCATCAATATTATTATGTAAGAAGGGTTCACGTACCTAGAATAGCAGGCGAGATATGCCCACATGCAATATATTCTTTTGTGCAACAAACAGGCTCGTCCATGGACGTGCATCGTTTCTACATTAACTTGCTTTCAACATCATTTTATAAGGATACAAGTCCGGCTGACGTGTACACGTAGCCCGTAACATAATACAATGCACAGTCAATTACAGGTGCAGAGTTGTAATCATGTTGCACTATGGCAGTGAACTCTCACGCCGTTGTCTCGATAAGTTCTGTGGATTTTACCTTCAATGCTTCAACAGCTGACGGTTCAGGAGTGCACGAGAATATTTCCTGCAAATCACTCCTTTAATCAGAGGTTCTGTTGGTATGCCATCGTTTGCACTGCAGTTGCCAAAGCTTGTAAAGCTGCAGAAATGTTGGCGTCGCTGGATGATCTTTGGATCCTGCTGCCAGCCTGATTATACCAAAGAAACGCTGAAACAGACACATGATTTATTCTCAAGACTATGGATAGCACGAAATTGCTTGTCTTACCTCCAAGGTATCTTGGTTCAGCTTTCCCGTCAGCACATATTTGAACCCACACTTGTCCACGAGGTACTGGCATATTCCAATGGTCGACTGCTAAGTTACTCGCAGACCTTCTGCAGTACTTGAAGTCAAGAATTAGTCTTGAGCTATGTGGCCTTCCTGGAGTCCCTCCTCCCAGTCATTGAGCCAATGACAAGTTTTTTTTTTGCAACACCTGCAGTCATGATAGATTAAGGTTTAAGGACCTACATGGTCTGGAATAACCCCATTAATATCTGACTAAGACTTGCCATCCATGAGGCCATCTTCAGTGATGTTTTGCAAACTCCTTCCTGCAGTTCTCTCACTTTCATTAGTGTTTGTACCATGCTTGCCTGATATCTGTGTGTTATTGGTGTGTCAGCAACGTAATCAGCAACAGATGTCCCTTCAGGACTTGACACAGTCCTTTCTGCCAACCATTCTTATGCCAGTTGTGTGTCCCTTACGCTTTTACATCTCACACACATTCCTTTATGATCTAATACAAGATCACAGTTCTTGTGTCGTACGTTTCCTTGGCAGTCCACGAATGCTGAAGCAGTACATGCTGTGCGGATATGATCTGCTCGCAACCTGCTACCTTCACATACTGTGGCTCTGTCCAATTCAAATAATAAGTCTTCCAGGTGCTTCACGGCTTTAAGCCCGTCATGGGGTAAGCGTAGCTTTTCCATATCAAGTGGCATACCCACAACACTACATGCAATTATTCCATTTTCATCAATTGATATGCTCTTATAGAAAACAGGTTCAATCTTATGATTCCCTTCTGTTTCACTTACGAACTGAGAGTAGCACACCATGAGACGGCCTGTCAATGGAACTATGCGATTCCAGTTGGGAGGAAGTGTAACAATTTCAGAGTTTTTGTAGAGGTTCATTAATGTCTTTAAGTTTTTCAATACACACTTTGAAGCGTGTGTTGAAATCTGAGCTGCCATTGCCTCTTGCCCCACGGCGGAAGAGTCTTGCGAAGCGCAGACAGAGGTGAAAAAAGTAATGTCTTGAACCGAGTCGTCACCACACATTTGTTCTTCACTGTCAGATGTGTGATGTGGCGATGACAATGCTGAAGTATCACTTGGGAGATGGTCAGGTTGGATTGATGGTTGGGTAACCATGCCATTGCCAGACATTTCACGGTGTGGCAAATTGCCATGATCAATAATGACACTGCGTGCTTGATGATCTTCATCCACCCTGCCTTCTTCTGCTGATGCACTTTGCACTTCATCGTCTACTCTTTGTTTCTTCATATACGTGTGATCAGCAGGTGAGTGTGGAGCGTTGCATCGCTTCATTTTTCTAGAGGCAGGAGTATTCATTAATGTCTTTAAGTTTTTCAATACACACTTTGAAGCGTGTGCTGAAATCTGAGCTGCCATTGCCTCTTGCCCCAGGGCGGAAGAGTCTTGCGAAGCGCAGACAGGGGTGAAAAAAGTAATGTCTTGAACCGAGTCGTCACCACATATTTGTTCTTCACTGTCAGATGTGTGATGTGGCGATGACAATGCTGAAGTATCACTTGGGAGATGGTCAGGTTGGATTGATGGTTGGGTAACCATGCCATTGCCAGACATTTCACGGTGTGGCAAATTGCCATGATCAATAATGACACTGCGTGCTTGATGATCTTCATCCACCCTGCCTTCTTCTGCTGATGCACTTTGCACTTCATCGTCTACTCTTTGTTTCTTCATATACGTGTGATCAGCAGGTGAGTGTGGAGCGTTGCATCGCTTCATTTTTCTAGAAGCAGGAGTATTACAAAGCTCCAGCCGTAGCTGGGGCAGAGCACCATGTTTTAGTCGAAGTCTGCTGCAGGCAATCTGGAGGAAAAAAATAATAACCATGTCAAGAAGGGTATACTCTACAAGTACAAAGACAGCCTTCAGTGAATTACCAAGAATGTACTGGTGTATAAAAAAAGGACACCTTTCAGTTTCCTGATATCCATTCTGGTTTTTTTTTTTTTTTTTTTCAGGAAAATACCTCTCTTTTGTCATTCAGTCACAGCAACAGACATATGATAATGCACTTCTGGAATGATTCTGCTGTTGGCACTGGTTCCTCCTTCTGCTGCATGATGTACTATTAACTGCAAAAGTAATGTTGCACTGTTACGTGATGACGTCCACGACTTGTTGCTTAGCATGGGTGTTAGCATGGGCAACGACCATGCTGAATAACAAGTCGCGGACGTCATCACGTAACAATGCAATCATACTTTGTGGTTCATAGTATACATTTAAAAAGTGACAGGTTCTTTAATGACAGAAGGGAGAGCTCCATGAAGAATTCATGGTTGGTATCAGGACGGGTAAAAGTACCGAAAATAGTTACCATGGCTTGCAGGTGTCCAATTTTGTGACCATTTTTCAATGAAGGGATTTGGTAAACCATGTTACATTCAGAGTGCATTTATTTATTATCGCACATTTCACTCCGGACTAAAATGATAGTCTACGGTACTCTACTCCATCAAATTTTCATTCATCAACTAGCTTGGCCAGGGAGCATACATACATCCAAACATTTTGTTAATTACCTTATTCTTATTCTTTTGCGGTGGCCCAATTTTTTTGGTATGCGGCTTGTAATTACCCAATGATTATACTAACCTCGGCCACAACCACGCCTTCACGATTCCGGAAAATTTTTTTCCTTTGAATGTCCTCCTCGTGGAAGTGAATTTCGCACAGCCGATGGTCTCCATTCAACTCTATGTGAGGTAGCATTTCTTCCCACATGCGAAATGTGTCTGGATCGGACGGCACCCTAAAGAATGGTGCGTCCCTCCTACATCCGCATACTACACAATAGCGCGACATGGTGGTCCCTGTGTTGGCCACGCGTCTTTAAACAGCTGCCCCGGGGCCCGGGTCTTGAGAACGTGAGCTCCTGTTCTGGATCGTGTGGTTCTGGATTTTGTTCTGGACGGGATCTCATTTATCGATGGCATCGACTCGAATCGCTTCTCTTCTACCTTAGTTCAGCGTAGTCCGGTAGGGTCGCCACATAATGTAGCAGTGAAAGGCCGTCTCATGGCGCCACGTGAGCACCTCATCCTAGGCATTAAGAGGGAGTGACCAGACCTTATGATTGTGGGTCTGGCCAGCTGTCCGCCAATCCCCAGCTAGGAGCTCCAACATGGCGGCCTCCATGAGTGCCTCACAGGTTGCCAGGTTCTGCCGCTGCAGCGCCTGAGCGAGAGGGGAAGAGGGTGGTGGAGTGGCCATTGGAGGTGGAGGGGGGCAGGTGGCAGAGCGCGGCCGAATTCCCACCTGGCACCACTGCTTGTCTTCTTCCCTCTCCGCACGATCCAAGATGGACGCCGCGTTCTATTAGCCGAACAACGCCGTTTCCCCTCTTTTTTGTTGTTCATTTCTTTTCGTTGCCGTTTTTAACCAAAAGGCTGGTGCGATCCGCCTCTGGCCCAGACCCCCGTTTGGCCCCTGCCTGCCTCCCGACGCCCTAGTCGACAATGGGTGCTTACATGTCCAAGCCGGTCACGGAGAAGGTGTCGAGCGACGAGGGCTCCAAGTCTGTCCGCGTCGGGTCCAGCTCCATGCAGGGATGGCGCGTCTCGCAGGAGGTGAGGCTCACACACACGCGCGCCGCACATTCACGGGGCTCCGGACAATGGGCCGGCATATGCATGCGATCGTGTAGTGATCATAAAATGGGGAGGAACTGTGACCTCCAGTCTGAACAACCGGATTATGGCAATGTGGTTTTAGGCGCCTATAGTTGCCAAAGGCGACAGAATTGGTCGACATTTCCCATGCCTCCCAGGTGACAGGCCTAATGAGGGACAGTTCTGGGTCTTAAGACAAATCAATGTGCGGGATGCAGAAACATGCTGCCCACGTTCGCACTAGCTTGGCAAAACATTCACTGTTGACTCTTGTGGCATTTAGGCTATTTAGCATCCGACAACAAAAGTGTAGATGGTTCGCATTCAGAAGGTGTCACGTGCTGCAATGTAGTAATTGTGTGCTGCTCATGGCATTTGACCTACATGTCCAATATGATGCAGCAAGTCTAATGGAAGCATGCAGTAGCAGCACTTTCAGGGTTGTGTGCCCCATTTTAATGGGATTTCACTTAAATATTGCAATTGCCAGGACAATCACTTTCTATTAAAATGCCGATTTGCACTGATTCAAGGCCTGCTGCATCAGTTTAGCTTCATTAATAATATGAGAGTCATAATGTGTTCACTATTTAATGGTAAAAGGCTATGCTTCTGATTATGCCAGTCCATCAAATGGAGTTATTGGCAAGCACAAGTCAGAGATAGGCTAATGAAGAAAGCATTATTACACTAACAATTAGCTGCCCTTAAATAAATGAGTGGATTTGACCTGACCATTTTTGAAGCGGTGCTGTATTACACATCTTATTCAGAAGCACCAGTAACAGGTTATGCATAGTAAGCTTCAGCCTAATTCACATCAATATAGTTATAACAAGCTATGTTTGGTAAAAGTTTGTTTTATGCCTTGATGGTTTTATTTTTCAGGATGCACACAATGTGATAGTGGACTATGACCAGGGCACATCTCTATATGCCGTATATGACGGCCATGGTGGTCATGAGGTGGCCACCTATTGCGCCCAGCAGCTACCTGAGTTTATCCGCAATTCTGAGTTGTACAAAGAAGGCAAACTTTCCCATGCCCTGGAGCATTCCTTCCTGGACTTTGATGCCACCCTAACCACCCTAGAGGTTATCCAGGTGCTGAAGGACATCGCAGGAGTCAAGGATGAGGCTCATGAGCAAGAAGAAGATGGTAATTATTGATGCACATGAGACATTTGTGCCTAATTGACCGGTATAGGTTCAGTTTGTTGCAACAACACTGCATAACTTGGAAGCTATTGTAGTAAGAAAACACTTGCAGTTGGAAATGTTTCAGCAGTAGCAAATGACAATGTGTTTGTTTGTCTCTAACTGAAACTTACATGCTATTAAAAGCATTGCATAAATTTAATATTTAAGGAAGCTTACACCAAAAATGCTAATTATTTCAACTGTGACCGACTCACATTATTCAAGAAATGTATGTAGCTGACATGTAATCCACATGTTTTTCTACATGAAGTTGCTACATGAAAATGTGCCTGGCACATATCAATTGAAGTCTCACACAATAATTCCATGTCTGTTTTCTATAGGAATTAGATCATGCAACATTTTCATGTCCAAGCATGAGCTGTTGGGTTTAAATTAGGAAGACTTAAATGACGCTGGCACTCATCTCAACACACTGACTTTTCAGAGGAGGAGGTCTCCGTCAACAGCCTGCAGGAAGAGGCAGAGATGCCATTGGACGAGCTCATGGCAAAGTACAAAAGTGGAGTCGAGGCTGGCGGTGATGGGGATCAGCCCACCTCTGCCAAGACAAAAGATGGGGAGGGTCCGTCGTCATCCAAGGCACCCTCTGTCCTCCCTCTTCATCTGCGCACTAAGGGCATTCCAGTGTCACCCTTTCTCAGGGCTAAGCGCTCAACAGCCCAAATGCCCAAGCATGTGACTGATGAGATCGCAAATGGAGGCCAGAATGGTGACATTGGTGGCAGTGGTGATGCCAAGAAGTGTGAGGTGCAGGTTGACGAGAAAGCAATAGAGGATGGCAAAGATGTGGCTGAAGAAAGCAAGGTCCATGACGACATCAGTAAGATGGATGGGGGTGATGGAAAGGCCATTGATGATTCCAAAGCTGCTGATGGAGAAATTAAGAGTTCAGGAAAAGGAAAGGGGAAAGGTAAGGGGCAGAGCGGAGGGCAGGCCCCTTCTCCACCTTCAGAGACTCCAAAGAAAACTCGCACCCAGCCACCACGCCAATCTGCAACACAGCTGTACCGCAACATGCTAGATGGTGAGGAGGAGAACTCGGAGTCTGATGACGATGACGACAACTTCGAGGCCAGCGATGCTCTGAAGGAAGGGGAAGAAGCAGACGAGGAGGAGGACGCAGGGGAAGAAGAAGAAGAAGAAGAAGAAGAAGGCGGCGGTGAGAACGGCCAATCTGAGTCTGACACTGAGGAAGAGGTGGAATCTGAATCTGAGCCTGAAGATGAGGATGAAGAAGCAGATGACTTTGCACTGAAGATGAAGGAGGAGCCTGGTTCAGACTCAGGATGCACAGCTGTTGTGGCCCTGCTTAGGGGCAATGAGCTCTTTGTGGCCAACTCCGGTGATTCAAGGTGTGTGGTGAGCTGTGAGGGTAAAGCTGTTGAGATGTCCCTCGACCACAAACCAGAAGACCAGCTAGAAATGCAGCGAATTATCAAGGCTGGAGGGAAGGTCACCTCCGATGGACGGGTCAATGGCGGGCTCAACCTGTCCAGAGCAATAGGTTAGTAATGGTTGTCCACTTTCCCACTTGAAGTTAAATTTGTACAAAGCATAATGTTGAAAACCAAATCCTGTTTTGGAAGTTGCTGACACTCATATGACTTGCCTATCTCATATTGATCTTACAAAGTTGATATCCTGCAGCTGTCGTTTAATAGACTTTGAGATGCTGTGAATGGGGCAAGTGATTAAGCATTGATCTTTTTTTATCTTTCCGATGTGAAGGAGACCATGCATACAAGCAGAATGAGGAGTTATCAGCTCGGGAGCAGATGATAACAGCCCTGCCAGACGTGCGGACTTACACCATAAATCCCCAGAAGGATGAATTTATGGTTTTAGCCTGTGATGGGATCTGGAACTCGATGACCAGCGACCAGGTCGTGGAGTTCGTGCGAACCAGACTGTATGGTGAATGCCCAGGCATCAAGCTGTCTACAATATGTGAACAGGTGCGGTGGCTTTTGATGATTATCACATGAAAGTAAAATGTATGCCAAAGCCCTGTGTCAATGATTGAGAATGCATGTGATTGGTGTTTGGAGATAACTGAACCTTGACATAACTATTATGAGTAATTTGAACTAATTTTTGTGTGTCAGTAGCATTGTTAGATAATGTGCATATTTCTCTCCTCCAGCTTTTTGATGCCTGCCTTGCGGCAGACACCATTGGTGATGGAACAGGCTGTGACAACATGACAGCCATCATTGTCCAGTTTTTAGGAGGGGAGAGGAATGGAGGAGGGACCAAGAGAGAAGGGGATATTGAGGAGGATAATGGCGAAGAGAGTGGGGGAGGAGAAAAGAAGAGGATGAGAATGATGGACTCTGAGGAGTCCAAGTCCACACAGTGACCACTAGGAAAAGAAAGAAAAATGACAAGAAAACAGAGTGTGTGCAAGTTTTTGAGTACGTGAGGAAGCATGTGGACAAGCAAGGTGGTTTTCAATTCGTACACGAGTACAGTAATTATTCATTCCCTGTTCGTTCCCCCTCCCCCCCAATGACCAGACATTTTAAAGTCTTAGACATTTGCATTGACAGACCCCACCTTTTTGTTGTCTCCATACTCTCATTTTTTAAAGAAAGTGGAAAAGATGGGAACACTGCCATGCTGAGTGGTGTAAAAAAAAAAATACACAACTTTGTCACTAGGATCATGGTTTCATTAAAGAGTGGTACCCCTACCATGCACATGTTATTCTGAATGAATTGCTTAACTCAAGTTTCCAGTGCAAATTTGTTCGAGATTTGTGCATTTTTAAATGTCACTTGTCTCGCACACTGAGCAGTATTTTGATGACGTGACGCAATGTAGTTTGGTTTATTAGGAAGAAGCCAAAGCAACTGTGGCTATCTGGCTATAAGAAGAAGCAAAGGTGGGACAGACGGAGAGAGAAACGAAGAGGTTAAAGAAGAGAGGAAAGACTAGTATCTCTCTTAGTCTGTCACGTATCCCAAAGACCTGTCCGACTTGGGTGGCCCTGCCAGTAGATGAAGCTACCGCCAGCATAGCTCTTGGGGTCATGGGAGAAACGCAAACCCCACCACCACGATAAGGTGGAGATACCATTGGGGGAACACGCAATGTGACATGATAGATCAACTGTGTGCTGCGGTCCAGTGTCCGACCATCTAGAAGCAAGTATTCATGGTAAAGTTGGCTTAAGTCTAACTTGACAGAATAGCAACACCCTTTTCTGGTCTGGACATGTTCCCCCAGCGTCATATTTTGATTCTTGAGAACATTGTAAGAGAGCTGAAGCCACAATGTAAGCAAAGTAGAGGTGCTATGTTGGTTTTCCAACTTTGTGATGTTGGCTCCTCCTCCGGAATGAGGAGACCAAAAAAGAGCACCCTAATGTATATTCTTATGGCAGGTCCATTTAAAGGAAGAAGAAAAAACATGTCATGTTGCTTAAGCTATGGAGCCATATCTGTTATTATCAACAGGTAAGCAATTGATAGATTTTCATTGAAGATTGCAACATTCATTCAAGCAAGAGAGCGATCCCAAATTGTGCTGCCAATGTACTGATCAGTTTCAAGCCCTGGTGCTACACCTACCTTGGAGCAAGGGAATGGTTAATTCTAGACTTTATCACTCCCGGCATTGTTCTGCAGCATAAAAGTGGTTTGCATTGAAGCTCAAAAATAACAATGGGAGTATCATTAGTTCCGCAATGCAAGGTCACGCACGTGCAAGATCCAAGATGCATGTAGCCAACCTTCCAACCGAACATGCGCCAGCCTTGCAGCCACTATGCAGCAAGTCTGTCACAGTCCGTATGAGGCATGTCCTCCCTTATTGGAACATGTGAGAGTCACTTTCGAAATCACCTTCACAGGAATAAAAAGGGGCCTGCACATTCACTTCACCCTGATGACTTGAGGAGAAACTGCACTTGTGATCTGACTATGCAATATGAGTGTCGTTAGGTAGGTGACAGGCAATGCGACGGTTCTGTTGAATTGACCGCCATTAGTTGCAGGCCGGTGTCCACCGCGGCGCTGCGGTAGCGCGAATCAGAAAAGGCCAAAGCAGCTATGTGGAGCCGCTATATTAGTCAGACGCACAGCGAATGAATACAAAGTAGCATTGATCCTTGCTGATTACCGGATTTGATGTTAAGCAGCGTCAGTCAGGAGTGCTTGGCACGTTGCACGACAGATTCGTCATTAACTGTAAGTAACTGCCCAGTTGTACGCCTCTCCCTCCAAAACAACGGCTACTTACATAAGCAGTTATATATGTTCAAGCGGGTGGTGCGCCGGTAATGGCGCCGCCGACGCAGCAGGGGAAATCCAGCTTCTTGCGGAGTGGACTGGTGGCTGAGTCCTCTTCTCCTGCTCTCGGTTGATCTCCTGGAGGATTCAGGCCGTGGTCTGCTGCAAGTGGATGACACAACGTGAGGATTGGCAAGTGGTTTGCTTGGGGATGGAGCCAGCTTTGGCTTGGGAAGTCACATGCAAAATTGTTGTTGTTCAGTGTTGTGGTTTGTTAATCCGCATCTTGTGTGAAAATTGACTGGCGCATCTTATTGTTGGGTGTCATTTCAGGTGCGACTGGAGCACAAGGAGGCTATGATGACAGCTAGATAAGACCCCCTAGAAAAGGGAATTTGTGGCGTTGTGGGGCCATGCCGATGGCCGCATCTGCATTGCCCTCAACCACGTCTTTGCCCTCGTCCTACTACTACGCAAACTCCAGTTCTACACCGAAAGGCAGTATTGCCTCACCTGCTGCTTTGTCCAACAACGCAATGGCTTCAGGACAAGGGCCAGTTGGGTCTGCAGGTTCCTCTTCCATGACAGCAGCCGCTAGTCTTGCCGCAACCACACTGGCTTCATCATCTGCGTCAGGATCTCTTTCCTATTCCATGGTGGCTGATCCTACTGGGCAGTCGGGGAGGGCTAAGGTTCATGTTTTTTTCATTTCAAATTAATATAATGACGACTGCATAATTACTAACTGTGCTGATCAATAAATCATTTGGCAATTATATGCCGAGTTTCACATATGTGTAGGCTTGTTTGTTAAAATAATATGCTGATATCTACCTTCCTAATTACATCTATCAGGGTGTGACCATAGTGAAACCAATTGTGTATGGTAATGTTGCACGGTACTTTGGCAAGAAGAGGGAGGAAGATGGCCATACGCATCAATGGACACTGTATGTCAAGCCCTATCGCAATGAGGACATGTACGTAAATACCTCTCCTTATCATGGAGGGCTCAGTAATTAATAGGTTCCTCCTTACTTTTATAGGTCAGTCTACGTCAAGAAGATCCACTTCAAACTTCACGAAAGCTATGCCAATCCAAATCGAGTGGTAACAAAGCCTCCATATGAAGTCACTGAGACTGGCTGGGGAGAGTTTGAAGTCGTGGTTAAAATATACTTTCAAGATCCTAACGAGCGCGCAGTAAGTATTCCGCCAACTCGTCCCCCTCATTTGGTGTGCACAACCTGTAAAATGAAGTATGCTGATGAACCCTTTGCGATCAGCTCCCTACCTGATTCCCAAAGTCCATTGGGTTGGAATCCGGTGACTTTTCCACTGTGTGCCAAGACACTGCAGAATTTATGAATTGCAGCTGAATCATATTTTGTTTCCAAATTTGTGATCCAGCCCTTCTCCCACTTCTGGTGACTGACAAACGTGGTCTTTGCAGGTGACACTATACCATATATTGAAGCTGTTCCAGACAGGTCCAGACATGATGCTGGGGAAGAAGACGCTTGTGAGTGAATTCTACGAGGAAATGGTCTTCCATGAGCCAACTGTGCCGATGCAGCATTTGCTGACTGCTTCCAGGCAGCTCACATTGGGCCTATGGAAGCATGACACTGATTGTGAGTATCGGAGCCAAGGGGGCACTCCCTCACCTACTAACTTGCACATCTGTGCATATTCCAATTTGCTCACTCTTCCCTGTCCAGTTGAGGAGAAACAGAAGCAGACACTAGCAGCTATCGTGGGT
This sequence comes from Catajapyx aquilonaris, assembly GCA_000934665.2. Lineage (NCBI taxonomy): Eukaryota > Metazoa > Arthropoda > Diplura > Dicellurata > Japygidae > Catajapyx > Catajapyx aquilonaris. The sequence goes on from JYFJ02001476.1 coordinate 44,731, forward strand.
GCCAAGGCCAAGATAAGGGCAGAAATTACCAGCTTGAAGGACCACTTGACTCTTGCCAAGGAGACCATTCACAGCAGCCGGGAAAGGATAGCCCAAGCGCAGGCCAACCCAGGCAGCATACCAAAACTCATTCAACCACCGGCAACACCAAAGGCATCTTCTCTGATGGCCAGCCCCACAACCCAGCCTTCTCCTGCCATCAAGATGGAAGATGATGATGACGACGATGATGACGACGACGATGAGACTTTGCTACCAGCATCTGCTGTGGCTCATGTGCCAATTCCACCAGCAACATCTAACAACAACCACTGACTGAAATTGTGGCAGTGTGACCACTGCTTATTTTTTATTGGCACATTTGTACTAAAGTTAGACCTTCACATTTCATTTCTATAAAAAAATTAAATGCATACAATACCATCAACAAAAGTCATTATTATAAAAGCCAGCATGCCAGTTGTGTGAGGTCAGTGTGTTGCGGACACTTGCTCTACCTCACTTAATTCCTGACTTGCTGTCAAGATGCGAGTTAAGTGCTGCAGGCAGTGGCAATCACATCATGTACAAAAAGAATGATGACCTGCAATAATATTTAAGCAGACACAGTTGACCCAAGCTAGTGTGGACGGCGTTGCTGGGTTAATCCAAAAAGTTGTGCAAACTTGGGTTGAACCTAGATTCAGAACATTTCAGTATTCCAGGTTGAGTGTGAATTTCACAGATTGTCTCCAGTGCTATAAGAAATGCACCAATGAAAGTGACTCTTTTACCAGGGATGGGTTACAGGCTGGTAATGCAGTGCACAATAGCAGAAATCTCTTAAAATAGCTCGTAAGAAATATCAATTCAATTTGTAATACCATTTAGGGTGAGAAAGTCAAGACAATAATTCTACCACAATACGTAACTGGTACCTCATGACCATTCACTACGAATAAGTGGCTTATATTGGGCATATTTTATCTTAAATTTTTGTTGCCCAATTTCTTGCAATTTACATGCCTATTATAGATGTCTGAGAGTTTCGTCCTCTTCTCTAATTTTGCTGCTTATTAAATATAACATTTCCAGCAATGGAAAATGACCAGAATATTTAGGAGTCCCATGTCATTTTGATTGGGTTAACTCACCTGCATATAGGAAACAGCCCAAATTTTGGTGAATTGGATGACCCCCCCGACATTTCCCTGGCCTTGCTGTGACACTCTTCTCCCATGTGGCTCTTTTTTATTGTGACTAGTTTTTGCAGCAAATGCTAAAAGCAGGCTCAGGCCATCTAATGGGGTAGAAAATAAATAAATAATTAAATGAATAAATATTACAGGGGCAGATTCACAAACGAGCACAAAATATTATGGTCAGCTCAAGCTGGTGGCTAGTCATGTTCAGTATGGTCATGAGAGAAACCATTAAGATCTCGCAACCAACTTGTGCTGCCCATCTTACTTTTCATCTGGAAAAAACTGCTGCCATGTTATTGGGTGGAATTTTCATCGTACTACTAGTTACTTTTAACTTAGCAGTACCAGTGTAATGCAATGGTAGTGCTAAGTTGGCAGTAACTAGTAGTACAACAAAAATTCCAACCCTTAATTATTATTTTGATGCAAGAGCAGAAGTGCACCTTAGTGGGTGAGCAGAAGCACACATGTGATGATGTGTAGAGCTAATGAATATCATTGGTGTAAATCATACTGAATCTTATTGCAACATGTAATTCAATAATACTGTACTGCAAGGAGTTATTTGCTCTTGTTAACACATCAGTGACTTTTTTGACAAAGGCTCGAGTGTAGGGTGTTACAGTGATTTGAGTTCCTCACTACTTATTGGAATAGCAGAATGTGATGGCACGAAGTCATACTGAATAAACATAACTGTGCAAATAGTGTGATACACTCAAGGTGCAGCTCACGAAGGTGGCAGCAGATTGTGAAGACACAGACAATATGTGGCACAACTAATTGGCATACTTAACAATGAGCCATCACATTATGTTTTGAAGGTGACCACCCTGCCCCACCATACATGTGTGAGCATGGCCTTCCACATTTTCAGTGGTTTCCTCATAATGGATGTGCACTGTAAACTGTGGTTCCAGCCAAGAGGAACCCTCCACTATTCCTTGACAACACTTTGCAGGATCTCAAAATTTCATCTTACACATGCAAATTAAATAAAAAGATAAGGACTAGTGCCTGAATCACTCAAGTTTCACATGAATATCCTGGGATCCCTGTTGTCCTTATGCCTACGTTCATGATGCGCTCTGTTGGACACTGCAGGGAACCTCATAGGGCAGAACCTGCACTGGTAAGGCTTCTCCCCGGTGTGCAGGTTGACATGGCCCCTGAAGTCTGTTCGTGAAACAAATGCTTTGGGGCAGTAGGAGCACTGGAAACGCTTCTGTCCAGTGTGCCTCATGTGGTGGTCCTGCAGGATGACCATCTGCCCAAAGGCCTTCCCACAAAGGGAGCACTTGAAGGGCCTCTCTCCAGTATGGGTCCTCCTGTGGGCAGAGAGTTGACTCTGCTGGGCAAAGGCACGCCCGCAAAACTCACACTGGAAGGGCTTCTCCCCCGTGTGAGTGCGGAGATGCTGGCGGAGCTGGCCTCGCTCCACAAAGCGTTTTCCACATCTCTCGCATTGGAATGGCCTCTCACCGGAGTGGGTCTTCAGGTGTTGCTGTAGACATTCCCTCATTCGGAAGCGCTTTCCACATGCTTCGCAGCCCCATCGAGGAGGCTCTTCCGTTGAATGTTCACCATGCTGCCTTTAGGCAGAGTAAGACTTGCTTTAAAGGTCATTCAATTTAAAAATAATCAACAACTGATTTGATGGCTCACCTGTTGATGTGCTGCCTCAAATTGCGGGCGCAGTTGAACCTCTTGGGACAGTGCGTGCAAGCCAGCCCCTTGATTGGGTTATGGTGCTGGGAGTGTCCCCTCAGGCGTGACTCTGTCTTGAACCTCAAGGGACAGTGAGGGCAGGGGTATGGACGCTCCTCAGAATGGACCACCAGGCAATGCTGCTTCAGCACTGCCTCTGAAGAGCAAGGTTTTCCACACTGAGGACAAGGCAGCATCACCCAAGGGCGATGCTTTGTCAGGTGCCACGACAGCGCCTCTGAGGACGGCAGCCTCCGGGAGCACACAACACACTTGTGGGGTGGAGGAGGGGCAACAGTGGTGGTGGGCAACTCTGTCAGCTGCACCTCCACCACACTCTCTGGTGCAGGTGCCAAAGTGGTTGCTTCCTCACTGCCCACCTGGCAAGGACAAATAGTAACTTGCTTATTATTGACAACAATGTTTAAAAATTCTGAGCATACCTTTCGAGGCCTGCCCCTCCTGGCTCCGACCTTCCCCATCCTTCTGAGAGCAGCTAGACAGTTTATGACAGACTGCTCGCCAGGTCTTGAACGTCTGTGGTGTTGAAGATGTTGATACAGAGCTCTATATGATCCAAGCTGCTTCCCACACACTCCGCATCCCACCTTCTCCCTGCCAGTGTGCTTCACCATGTGATCATTGAAACTTCGGGCATCTTTGTAGGTACGTCCACAGTGTGGGCAACTCAGCTCTTGCTTCTCTCCTTCCTTCTTGGAAGACTCGCTGCCTCTCCCTTCCGAGCGAGCCCTGCCCACCAGAGCTCTCAAGAGACCAGAGATTCGGTCAGCAACATGCTTGTAGTTGGCAGATTTGACATGACTCTTGAGGTGGAAGTACAGCTTCCTGTGAGATGGGTAACTCTTACCACATATCTCACAAGGTAGTGTCTGGGTGCTAGTGTGTGTCAGCTGGTGCTCCTCTAATGAGCGCTGTGCTTTAAATGACTTTGGACAGAAGGAGCATTGGTGGGGAAGGGTGGCAGGAGGAGGGTCTTCAGACTGGGTTGGAGTGACTGTGGAAACAGTAGCTGCCTTCTCTGCTCTGTACTTGTGATACTGGGTGTGTTGGTACCATGCACGGTGAGTTTTGTAAACTTTGGCACACACTGAGCACTGGTAGGTTTGAGTGCTGGTGTGGGATTCACGATGGTCCTGCCAGGCACGGGCTGTTTGAAACACTCTGGAACAGAAGTCACACTGAAGACCACCACTTTGAGTCCGACACGAAGGTGGAACCTCAATGCGACGCTTGCTCTTCAGTGCTTTAGTGGTCTCTCCTGATCCACTTTCTTCAGAACTGGGAGGTAACTGTAACAACAGAAAAAACAGCAAAATGTAAGTAACAATAACACAATCAAGCCCGAGCTGCTGTTTCTCCATGCAGGTGGTTCAAGTTTCAATTTTGATCAGTTGGGTTGGAACTTGAAACTGATCAGATGACATTGGAGCCAAAGTATCGAGGAAACAACAATATTTCATAATGCTATCATTTGAACCACATGTGAAGAATTACCTGAGTCAATAAAGTGTAGTTTCTGTTACAGGTTGGGCTCCCTAAATGCCACCTGATTCTAAATGTCCCATGACTGGGAGCAACTATGGATCTTCCTCCGTGCAATTCAAAAGATGGCATGACTGTATCTGGTGTTTCCTCACATTTAAAAAAAAACCCATACTGAAAAAGCACTCCTTCCAACATGTACCTCTTTGGCTGCTTCATCCTTCATCTCACTGTCTTCGTCATCGTCATCACAGCACGAGTCTAATGACACCTCTTCTTCCATCTCCTCTAGCTTCATCCTGCTCGAGTTCCGTGTGGTGCGCCTCTCCTGCACTTTCATAACTACCTTTTTCCTTATCATCTTTCTTCCATTCCTGTTTCCTCCTCTGATTCCCAGGCCTCTGGTACTCCTCCTCAGCCGAGTAACAGCAGGTCTTGGTTCCTCCTCGCAACTGCCTTGGTCATCAGACAAAGCTGTTTGAGTACCACATTCCTCCACCCCTGATTTCGGAGGCACTGGCCCTGCTGAGTCCTCTGTGATGTCACCATCATCATCCCAACCACTTGCTTCTATGGAGCAATCCTCCTCCTCAGATTTGTCCATGCGTACATCTGCGGGGTCCATCCCGACCAATGTAGCCAGGTGCAAGAAATCCTTTGCCTCCCCTAGCTGAATGTGCAGCTGTCCAGTGTAGGCAAAAGTGAGAAGTTGCTGAACAGTAGTGCAGCTTGCCTGTGGCAGAAGCACCACCACCTCCTCCTCTTTGCCATCGCCATTGCCCCCTTGTTGCATGAACAACCCTCTTAGAAAAGGGGAAGCAGCAGCCAGCACCAAGCGGTGGGCCCTCAGCCTCCCATCCCTGCACCTGAGGCTGACGTCCCTGCAAGTCGGCAGGAAGGACTCTTCCTGCAGGCGCTGGCACAGTGAGGTTGGGTCCCGAAGGCATACTTTTCTCTGAACTCTGCCACTTTCCATGGATCTGCTGCTGTCGTCACTCTCTTCCCCCCTACCGTTATTGCCTTCTTCGGCTTCCATCTGTTCCGCCTCTTCGTCCATCGCTACACCTGCTTCTTCTCCACCATCCTGCTCGCTATCCTCAGCCATTCTGCCTTCACTCGTAGGGCTCTCTCCAGCCGCCAAGAGCATTCCCACTGCAGTATCCTTCTCTCTTCCTGGCTACACCATCCTGGAAGTCATCGTGGTTGCAATAAGATAAGTCAGCTGGATTCACTGGATAAACCCAAACAAACACTGCAACCAAATTTGACCCCTTCCTGGACCAACCTTCCTCCTTTCGGCGACGACGTCCAGGCGCCGGCGTCGCCCTTGTGCCCCCCGACGCATAGAGCCCGGGTAATAAATGCCGCACTTTTTCTTTCCAGCAGAAGACGGCATCTTTCCCCCGACCCCATCTGCACACGGATCTGGAAAGCAGTGTTGCCAACACCGGATCACAGATGGCGACACTGGCGTGGGTCTCTTCTGGCGCGGGTTTCAAACGCAGCGTACACAGATCATTCTGATGTCACAAGCCTGTAATTCAAGTAATCGACAGTCATAGTTGCCCTTCGAGACACCAGTACGCTTAAATAAACTGTGCTACCAGCTGGCATATTATCATCCTGGAACATACAGCAACAGCAGTTCTGCCGTCAGATGTAAGAAGACCGTAACTCAAAAACTAGTTGGGGTGCAAGTCGCATGCATGCCGTGCACTAATCCCCTCTGAGTCAGGGGGGATTAGTGCAGGGCATGCATGCGATTTTCACCCTTACTAGTTTTTGAGTTACGGTTTTCTTACATCTGACGGCAGAGCAGTTCTCGTGACTCACCATCTATGTTGCAGCATGCAGGACTTTTCTAACATATTCTGTCAAAAGGGTGTATCAGATGTAGAGGTGTCTCATGCAGCCCAGGGTAGTCCTTCCTACAGTTATGGTCATCAAACACAGACAGATGATGGGTGGAGCTTCTGCAGGTTTGAACTCACTCTATAACCGGGAGAGCAAAAGACGAGATGAAAAATAATCAATTGAATGGCACACAAGTCACTCAGCCTACAACTTACACCTTCAAGTATGTTCTCTGAAGATGCCTTTTTCTATTTCTTACAGTTGGCTGATTAAAAATATTTAAGAAGATCTCTCTTTTTCATTCAGAAGAAAATGTAGCACCTCAACACCAATAATTTAAAAATGAAACAAACACTGAAATATGTGCAAAATGGAGTGACTGCCAATATTCCCTCCAATATGCAAATTCTGTGCTAAACAGGCCTCCAATAAATATGACGAACACACTGAAAATAATACTGGGCCATGGCAACATAAAAGTTCTGCAATCTGCCAGTTTCTGCTGCATCCATGGTTCTTTAGTGCCAGGTCTCTTAAACTTCATGAAACTGTTGACCAAATGTGGAAGTTTTCAGGGACAGGAAAAAGGCATAGTCACAGTGTAAGAGTTGCCCATGCACTTATTACGCCTTTATTTATTAGTAGAGCGTGACGTGACATATGGGAGCTGAGCAAACAAGAAGAGCGTATGGAAATGGCTTCAATAAATTATTTAAGGCCCTTGGACACTCAACTCCACTCAACTTTGCACCCCACATCTGGTCTATTCACGTTTCTTTAAAAATCATACAAATTGAGAACATCAACACCTGCCAAGAAGGGGACAACCACCCCGACTGGCCACCTCTCTCCCTTCCAGCCTGTCATAAAATATTATGCGTCCTTCACAGTCTTCTTAGCCAGATCTCCCCTTCACCTTTCAGTCCCTCCTCCCTTACACGGCACACACGAGTCCCACTGAGCATGTGAACGTACACATGCAATCTCCACACACAGCACCACTGCACTTCCAACTAGTATCCATAATAATAATAATAATAATGATAATAATAATTACAGCTGGCCCCTCAATCCCCCCACCCCAAACCCCTCAAACAGCCCAAATGTAGTAAAGAAACAAGATTGGACAATAACAGTGATTACAAAACATGAGATGAAATACGACTGATCGTTGTGATCACTCAGAACTACATTTTCCCGTCATTTGTCCTGGTCTTGCTTTGTTCCTTTTATTTTTGGTTGGCATTGTTGGAAAATTAAAATCACACAGCAGCGGCAGCACAAAAGAGAGAGCTGTGCACATTTAAAACTTATTGCGGTAGCTGCCCCTGCCCACTTTGGATTGTTGTGCTCAAAACTACCATTCAACTTCTCGCTAGTTTCTTTGGTATTGCTTCTTCAGACCTAAAGTATTTCCCCCCCCTGGTGCCCTACCCACACCCATAAAATCCCTCCCCTCCCACCCCCACCCCCTTAGAGAGAGACCACAAATGAGAATCATAATTTTCTCTTGGCAGCAACAGCAGCAAACTCAGTTGGGCGGTGTTACAACCTGACTGCGTATTTCAGCTAGCATCTTTTTCACACTAACCTGCTTGTTATTAAGCACTTAATCTTGAACAGCTTACTCCAGGTCAAAAAAATTAGCTACTATTATCAGACTGAATGGAAGCATCCCTCAGGCTCCAAATTGCAACGAATTTCCAACCTTGAGACATTAGCTGTAGCCCACTTGGAATCCATTGGCACATAAGGTCAAGGGTCAAACACCAAAGGACACAAACCATTAAATATAACAGCAGCTAACATTTTAAATAAACTCCACGAAAATTGCATACTAAGCAGCTTAGTGTTTGAAACTGCAACCAACAGTCAGTTTGTAACATTCTGCATGTAGCTAGCAAGATGACACAAGAATAATATCTTGGTGCAAGTCTTGCTTCGCAAGTCCTTAATAGTAAAATTAGTTGTGTTTTGGTGGGGACGAGTCAAAGCTAGGAAAGAATGACTCTGCTGCAGTTACCGCCATGAGAATCTTAGCCTAGGGATGATTGAGAAAAGAGTCCTACGAGGTACCTACATTTCTAGCAGTCCTACATGTACACTGCCAGGACTGTTACTCAAGAAATAACTGGGTATACTGCACAAGTAGAACAGGGTTAGTTTTTAAGTGTCATCATAATTATTTGCATCTATCTCACAAGATTGCACACAGTCTTTGCTCGGCTTGCATGTCCTACTACTGTACCTTATATTCGTTATGCAGCTGCCCTTCTATAACTGCAGGCATGGTCATGGCAAATACTCAGTAAATATATATTCATGGTAACAATAATAACTGTAATTATATAATAGAAACAATAATGGCAATAATACCGTAATTCTGTGGTCCAACAACAAAAGGGTATGTCAAAAGTTCAGCGGGAGCAGAACTAACCATACCTTTTGCTCAAAGGATCATGGAGCAACAGCAGTCATTCGAGACAGTTCCCATTTAAAATGCACTTGACACTAGTCAGAGACAAACAGAAAAACATGGCTAATACGCCCATTGTCTGTTTAGAGGGGGTGAAGGAAGGGAGAGGAGGAGGAGGAGGAGGCAAAGCAGCCATTGATTGCACTCTCTTTAAAAAAAATAGCTTTGTAAATGCATTCTTTGGGTTGTGTAACTACAGTATAGAAAGCTCAAAAGAAGGTGGTGGCCACACCATTCTGCTGGCACCACACAAGACTACAGTCCTAATGTAGCAGCATTGTTACGAAACAGCAGTCACTACATGCAGAGGAGTATAATGGGTGAAAGGCGATTATTGCACTTGAGCTGCCCTCCTGACCGTTTTGAGTGGGAAACCAATTGCATGACTCCTTGGATTTCTCTCGTCAAAATAGTTTCAAGTTAGAGGTCCGAGTCTGTATCAGTGGTTGTGTTTGTGTTGGAGGAGAGTGGAGCACCAAAGTTCCGAGTGATGGACATGGACAGATGGTGCAAGCTCAGTCGTTCAGCTGAGTCTGATCCGGAGGGTGGATGTAAAACAAGAGGTGGGCCTTGTGGTGAGAAAGGGCCACCACTTTCTGAAAAAGGGCCTTCTGAACATGTGGCTGCTGCAGTGCTCACATTCTCCTCCCCACCATGTCCCCCCTCATCCCCTTCCTCCTCCTCATCATCCATCCCCATGTCACCATCATCGTCGTCGTCATCATCATCGTCATCGTCGTCGTCGTCGTCATCTGTCCTTAAACCTCCTCCTCCACCACCCCCTCCTGCTCCACCATCAGTATCACCAAATGCTTCTGCTTCCATCTCAGAGTCATATGCCAGTGATGAGGAACACCCTGCAAGAGCCAGAGAGTCTAAGGAAGCCACCGCATCCGAGTCAAATAATCGTGATGAAGCCCGTGAGGACAGACTAGTGGTGTCGTCTGCATCACACCCTTTGCTACTAGCCTGTCCTGTGCACCCCCCTGGACCAACTCGGTCCATTGAAGCTGGAGTTGTGTTTGAAGATATAGCAGTAGGAGGTACACCCCTCAGGAGCTGGTCTGCCTCCTCAACCACATCTTCCAGCAGGCCTCCTACTAGGCGCCCTCTCCCTTGTTGATGACCTGAGTGGCTGACTCCTTCTCCCTCTTCTCCAGCTCCACTGCCACACCAACAACCCCCACGAATCACAGGATCATCGGGATCATCACCGTCATTAAAGAGGGAGTTCACGTCACTCAGAGCTCCTGCAAATAATAGCTCCAATTAATAATTTAATATGTTAACAATGTTGGGTTAATTTGCTCCAACAGATTTTAGCTTTTTAAATTCTACTGCCTGAATCAAATTATCATTTTTACACCCAAGCCACCATGCTGAATCCAAAAATACAACTACAAGGGGCGTTAGGAACGTATTTACACTTTTTTTTTTTTTGCCACAAATACAGGGCCTATGCAGATTGGCAGATAGGCACACATTATTGATAGACCCCTCCTGGCGCCAAATGCACTGGCATCATAGGTATGTCAACCTATCCAGGCCCTCCAGGAACCAAGTTTTGGAGGTGTGGCACAACCACTCCCAGACAACTGCTTACAGTCAAATATGTCCTCAAAATGGCATCGGCAAAGGGGTTTTTTCATGGCTCTGAACAGTTGAAAGACACTGGGGGCCACGCCAGGGTATTATGCGGGTGTGGAAGCATCCAAACCCAGATCCATGGAAAATTGATTCCCTTCACTGATGCCATTCTGAGGACATTGTTTAAGGTTGTTGACTATGAGCAGTGGGTGTGATGCACCACCAAAAAGTGGTTCCTGGAGGGCCTGGAGAGGTTGGCACACCCGTGGTGTCAGTGCATTTGGCTCCAGGATGGTTCTATCGGTAATGCGTGCCCATCCGCCAATCTGCATGGGCCATGTATTTGTGGTGGGGAAATAAAGAGGAAAGACTTTCCTAATGCCCCTTGTATAATTATTATTACTTATGAACTTACTCTAACCAAATTAATATGGTACTCAACCCACCTTCAGCATCAGTAAGCCCTGCTTCATTGAGAACTGACACATTCTCAAGTGCAGGGTCATCTGTCATGTAACCAGCTGACTCCCTGTCAGCGGCCAGCAAGGGCTCAGAGGCAGCCCCTTCACAATCCACATCATCCTCACTCCATTCTGATTGGCTGGTCTCCCCACCTCCTCCTCCGCCCATCATCACTCCTCTGCACATCATCCTGTTGGTTCTCCTGTTGCTACCGCCACTCCTCCCTCCTCCGTTTCCATCCATCAGTCCCATTGCATGCTTGCGCCTGGCAGATGCAACTGCAGCCTGCCGTGCGTCTTCCTCCTCCTCTTCCTCTTCATCACCACCTTCCCCATCTTCGGCCTCTTCATCTCCTTCATGCATAGGAGGAGGTGAGTCTGCAGTGCTTTCGCTTCCCTGCCTTTTCCGCCTACCCCCACCAGCACCTCCACCTCTTCTCTTCCTACCATCCTCGTCCTCTCCATCTTCTTTCACATCTTCCTGCTGCTGCTGTTGAGCACAGTTCTCGGGTACATATCTGAAAGAACAAAGTAGTTCCGGTCAAAAACAAAGTCGTCTTACCACAAATTACTGCAGGTTGGGTAAGCCTGGGTTTGCTTAAAGTACATGCAAAGCTTTGTTAGTATAAATGAGTTAGAGTGTCTGAAACAGAACTACCACTTATTGTGCAAAGCGAGACAAAATGGAACATTACTTGTTATCATTCTCACTCTTAGTTGCATGTTAGTGAAAATGGATGTGTTCAATGAGGTACAATATCCTTTAGGTGGAACGCATTCTATTCAAGAGTAGAAAACTATGACTTCCCTGCTAAAAACAATAACATTAGGTTGTGTCGGGAACACAAGCCGCAGATTTTGACGTGAATACGTCTTTAAAATCGGATCAGTATTGGGGGGAGTGAACTGATTGCTTATTATCAGTATTGAAGTCTGGACACATGCATGGTGACCCTCCTAACAATTTCCCTGCATGTGTGGCAGGGCCCCCTGGCAGGGTCCTGACTATAACACTCACACGCCACTTAGGATATAGTAGACTCGGATATAATAGCCTGTAACGCTCGAGTTTGCCTCCATACCCCCCTATGCGGATCCGAATTTAGCGACTCCGGATATAGCAGACTTGGCTATAATAGACTGTAACGCTTTTCTGTAATGCTCGAGTTTGCCTCCATGCCCCCCTATGCGGATCCGAATTTAGCCATGCCATGGGGCACACGGCTGGGGCCCTGACTGTAACGCTTTTCTGTAACGCTCGAGTTTGCCTGCATGACCCCCCTCTATACGGACCCAACTTTAAAGACGTATTCACGTCAAAACCCGACTACGTCCCATCTTTGAGCTCATCCAACAAGTAGTGATCATGAGACTACGGTAATCTACCTTCTCACAGAGCCAGTGAGCTGAAGCCCCCACACTACTAGTAACACTACCCAAGGCAACCTGTAAAGTACAACAGCTTGGCATTTGCATTGTGCAGGTGAAATTTAACTAATTACTTCTAAAGTTACAATGGCAACCCCATCAGAAGAATTAGCTTACACTTACAAGTTAGCTTCTCCAAATGCACAATGATCGCCTGACTATTCAAATAAACTGTACCTCTTTTGAAAATTAACCTGAATGAGCAAGATTTTTTCACTCCTCATCATATACAGTATTACTCCTCAAATAAAGACTTGCATCGTTACTCAAATCAGTTCAACACCTCATTAAAAAACCGTTACTGTATAATATTGCGGCGGGAGTCCCACATCCCTGAGCTACTCTCCAACATCAGATTATCTCTGAAGGACTTGTTGAAATGTTCCTAAATAATACAGAAGGAAGCAGAAGAAGAGAGACAGTGGTTAGTAGTGCAAACACTGATTAGAGGGAGAAACAGCCCTGGACATATCATCAGTGGAGGAGCCAAGACAAGGTCACAAATGTGTTAATAAGTCCAACCCATACGTGCCCCAACGTCACCAGAAGCGTAGGTTGCAGGAGTCAAGAGGGAGGATGTGTGAAGGTGGCAGTGAGACATACCTTCTGGTGTTGTTCAGGTGTAGTAGAAGGGGATGGAGGGAAGTGGCAGTAGTAGGGGGTGAGGTTGGAGAGGACAAGGCCAAAGATCCCTGCTGCAGACGCAGGTATGGCATTTGACCCCCAAGTTGGCCTATGTACTTGTTGTAGCCTGCACCCACTGGTTGCTGCTGCTGCGGTATCCGTCCCAAAGGCCTGTAAGAAGGTATCCTGGACGAAGGGGGGTTGCTGGACGCTGGAGACAACACGGCGGAAAGGCCCACCCCTGGCCGACCCAATTGGCGATTCTCCTTGGTTGCCCCTAGAGGCCCCCCCTTGTTGAGCAGCCCCAACTGCAGTCCAGCCACATACCTTTGCACCACTTCTGCTGGACTCCTCCCCCCACCTCCTCCCCCTGAAGAAGCACCCTGGGGAGAGGTAGAAGCAGCTGCAGTTGTTGGAGTGACAACTGGTGTAGTGCCAGGTGTTGCTCTAGGTGTTGCCCCTGGTGTTGCCCCTGGTGTAGCTCCAGGTGTGAGGACTGGGGTAAGCGCAGCTGATTCCTCCTCCGCATGTGGTGGTTCGGTCTGACTGGAACTATCCCGTTTGCCAATGGATGACAGCATGGCAGCTCCAAGCCTAGGAGCAGCCCTGACATTGCTGCTGGCCCCTCGGTTGTTGTTGTTGTTATTGTTGCTGTTGCTATTGTTGGGTGCACTGACCAGTTCAAATGATGTGCACGATTCCCCTCCTGCCACACTCTCAGCCCAATCACCTGCACCCTCTCGGGAGGAGGACAACATGGATCCCTTCCCCGTAGAAGCAGCTCCTCTTCCTCTTCCATCTCCATCTTCCTCCTCTTCTTCTCTATATCCCCGCTGCATAGACAATGCAAGAATTTTATTGAAAGTCATAACAACACTGCCCACATTTACAATACTTGAGGAGGGAAAGGGAGGAGAAATCATAAGGGGTAATTTCAGAGGTGACCCTAACAACATTAACCGTAATTGTGTTGTAGTTTGTTCCAACATGTGACGTCAGTCAGTGATGGCAGAACTTACATTTAAATTGCACTACATGAGCAGTTGAACATACAGGAAGTGCACAGCTGCAAATCTCACATGCATTTACAGTATGTGTTGTGCAAATCTGACTGGTTTGTCTGTAATATCAGCAAAACTATCTGTATTTTAAAGGAGGCCTTCCATGATTTTAAAAATTATTGTGACCAGGGGTCAAGGCATAAAATCAGGAAGGAAGCCAGGGGATAACTGCAGAGGAGTGAAATAATTTCACCTTCCATTGACTCTTGCTTTTAAAATAGGATTTGGCTTTAACATTTACTCCCACCAAGTTGTGCCAGTATAATCAATGATGAGGCAAAACCGGTCAAATCAATGCGACGAGATTGTACTTACAAATAGTTCTTTGTTGTCATGGTGCATGGGTTGGTTCCTCCTCTGCTGATGTGGATGGTGAGCAGAGGATGGGGAAGAGGAAGAAGAGTGTAGCCACCTAAGTGAAGGCAGGGTAAGGGTTGGTGGAGAGTGGGAATGTGGGTTGGAAGAATGCTGGTGCCCTGAATGTGAATGTGCATGGGTGTGTGTCGGAGAGTGTGGAGGAGAGTGTGATGGTGAAGCATCATCTGTCCGAGAGAAACTCTCATCTGAAGAGGACGCTGTAGATGAGGAGGAGGAGGATGATGATGATGGGGATGAGGAGGAGGTGTGGGAATGGGAGGATGGAGAGAAGGAGGGAGAGAAAGAGGGTGAGTGGTTAAGAGATGACAGCTCTTCAAGAGATACTGGGGGACCACCAGGATGGTGTGAATGATGCTGGTGGTGATGGTGGTGATGGGAGTGTGGATGGTGGTGATGATGGTGATGTGAATGAGGATGGTGGTGGGAAGGTGGGTGGGAAGGTGGGTGGGAAGGTGGATGGGAAGGTGGATGGGAAGGTGGATGGGAAGGTGGATGGGAAGGTTGATGAGATGATGGGTGAGAGGGTGGGTGAGAAGATGTATGAGAAGGTGCATGGGAAGATGAGTTAGATGGTTGGCGTGATGGGGCTGCAGCTGATTTGGATTGGTGAGAATGGTGCGAGTGGGAATTGGATGTTCGAGGACACTGAGAAGACGCAGTACGTGACTGCTGATCCCCATTTCCTGCAGTAGCATTGCTGTTGTGTGTGCTTCCTCCTCTACTGTGCCTCTCCCAAGATGGTACCTTTGGCAAATGGTGGTTATGGTGGTGGTGATGGTGCGGGACAGGAGGCTGATTCACGTGCGAGTGTGGTGACTGATGTGAGTAGCGACCTCCTGAAGCATTATTGGTGGGCTCTGGAGGCAATGGTTTGTCTGGAGGAGGTGGAACTGAACACTGTGACACATATGAAGGGGGATGGTGAGGAGGAGGAGAAGGCGGGGGAGGTGGAAGAGCCGCACATCCTACATTGGTGCAAGATGACACCATGCATGCTGCACCACCACTCATGATGCTCATTTTATGGTTACCTCCACTGGGTGTGGTTGCAATTGTGGTTGTAGTTGTAGTGGTGGTTGGAGTGGAAGTTGATGTAGGTGTAGTGGATGTCGGGGTGGTGGTGGGAGGACCAACCAGTCTGGGAGGAGCTGCCCAGTCATATGGAGGTGGAGGGGGCCGTGTGGTGGCTGCTATGTATGTAGGAGGAGCTGCTGCTGCAGGAGGACAGCCATTACTGGCACATCCATTGCCATTGTTGGGAAGGTGTGGTGGTGGACGAGGAGGAGGGGCTGGTTGGCACCTGGGGAGTGGGGGAGGGGGAAGAAGGGGCTCTGCTTCAGCAATGGGTTCTACTTCTGCTAATGGAGACAGAGGAGGTGGTGGGGGCGGGGGTGGTAGAGGACCAGCTGGTGCTGATGAGCCTGTCATGCGACCTCCTCCAGCTGCAGCGGCAGGAGCCCCTGCCCCTCCTCCTCCCCCTCCGCCTAGAAGGGTGGGCGGGCGTGGAGGTCCATTTCCATTACTGCCAGTGTTCAGCTGATGTACCAAGGCCAATGGAGTAGCAACACCACCATACATCATCCCACATCCTGCACAATAATTAATCATTACTGCAATACCAATACACACCAACAGATCTATCTTAGCTGCTGGAAGTCCCCTTTAGCCTATTATCCTAATCATATCCTAAGTGAACAGCAATGCAATCATCCGAAGTGCCATTTTGCATTCTTATTTTTACCTGCTCCAAGTGGTACATACATCCACACTTTTATACACTGATCTTTTCCCACAAAATGCTGCATATCCACTCCTATACTGCCATTCAATGGGAAAGACTGTCTCTCTCATCTGATACAAATATTCATGTAATTACAAGTACCTCTAAGATTATAATGACTATTCATGTGAAAACTATAAAAACCAAACAAGGCCAAGTCAGCAGTAATGAAGCGTCTCCAATTGCAGAATATGAAGAGTGGAAAAAATCGCAAGGCCACACCACCTCAACACACAAACTTGAAACTGCAACTAATTTTCCACCAGTCATATTTCTCAAAATTTGGGGAGCACATCCTACTGCTGCAGTGTGCTACTCAGCAACATTGTGTTGAATACCTTTCAATCAGACAAATCTTCACACCATGCATTTTGAGTGTGACGTGATGAATATATTATTTCTCTGTCCACCTGATATGAAAATACTAACTATACTACTGTAATTCCACTACAGGAAAACCTCGTTAATTCGTTACAGCCATTAGCACTTGTAACTGCTACAAAGCTATTTTGAATAACTACTGCACTACGCATCAGCTGGGCAGGAACCATTTGGCCTTTTCAAATCAGGCAAATATCCCCATGAGCAGCAAAAGTGCCAACTGCCCAAGCACCACAAGTTTTCATAACACTACTGTGTAGGTCGCATACCCCGCCATCTCCCATAATGCCAGCTTCCATCAGCTGGGCTGGAATACCATACCCCCTTGGCTCTCCAAAACAACAGCTGAAATTCCATTTGCATGGTAAGTCAAAATGGCTTGCCCACTAGTTACAATTGTGCTTATTTCAGGTGAAGAAAAAACAGTGCACAGAAGTACTGCAGGACCATCAATTTCAGGCTGGCAAATGGTACACATATAATGCATCAACGTTATGCCTTCCAAGGAGAGCATATTCTAGACTTGAGAGAGAGAAGAAAAAACATGCAGAACATATTGGCATGGGGGTAGCAACAATGTTGACAGGGCTTTCTGGGCATACAAGGTGTTAGAAAGAGGTTCAACATGATTATCACTGACAAATGAGTTGAACCCAATCATGAAATCACTTGATTCATCCTGCAGTCATATAAGGTAAAAATATAAATAGCATGTACATGTAGTAATTTCCAGACCTTCAATATTTCCATTTCTTCGATTAGCCAAATTAACAAGGTTCTCCTGTACTTAACTGGTATGTGTGAATACTCTCTGTAACAAATGAATGGTCATAAGTCAAACCCATTGCTTATTTTACCTGGCAGGTGCTTTGGTTGGGGTGCACTGGTGTCCTCCTCCCTTCCTCTTGTCCCTGGTTGCCTCCGGTCAGTGAGGAAGTAGGTGGTCATGTCTCCCTTCCCCTTCACCCTCACCTTCCCTCTGCATTGGAACTCGTATGGAAAGTTCTTCAGAAGGTGATATACATCCTCAGTCGTTTGTGTATGGTTGGGAAGTCCTGTGGAGTCCATCCTGGATGCCACATTGACTGTATTACCCCAGATGTCATACTGTGGCTTCCTAGCTCCAATTACACCTGCGACAACAGGACCTGCACTCATCCCCACTCGAAGCATGAAGTTGTTATAGGAATTCTCATTGATGCTCAGCAATCGCTCCCGCATTGCAAACACAAACTCAACCAGGGTGCTAAGCTGTGCCCCTGCAGCAGCTTCATCATCCTCACTCAAACGAAGCTCTGGGCTGAGGCCAACAGCAGCCATGTATGTGGAGCCAACGGTCTTGATCTTGTCAACTGCACGAAACCGTTCTTCCCCCAGCAGCTCATCGAAATCAGCAATAATTTCATTTAAAAGTCGCAGACATTCCACACCTTGGTTGTTCCCATCTAATTCGGTATAAAACTCATGGAAGTTGGTGATGGATGCAAACAGCACACCCACACGGTGATAGCTCTGATGGTAGAGGTCCATATTGTTGCGAAACTGGTTGTCCAGAAAGTGTGTGGCAACATGTGCAGGAAGCAAATTGAACAAGATCCGCTTGTTGCTGTGCTGCAATGCATCCATCTCCTTCTTCTCCTCATTCGCTTGCAGCTGCCACAAAAAGTCAAGTCTTGCAGTCCACTCCACCTGACGGGCATGAATTAGAACAGCCAGCAGGAACATCAACACCTGGAGGCTGCCCTCAAGTCGAAGTGGAAGTGACTGCTCAGACCGAAGATCAAAGCAGTCAAACAGTGCCGAATGGCTCAGATGGACCAGCAGTAGGTACATGGCACCAGTGAGTAGCAGGAGAGCAGCCTTCAGCGCCAGTGGGAGGCGCAGAAAGACAGCAACTGCCAGGCACCCAGCTGTACCAGAAAGGAGTACGTAATGGGGCAGGGGGCAGCCACGGTGGTCAGCTCCTCCCCATCCTGAAGGTGGGGTGGAAGGGGAAGGATGAGATGAAGGTGAGGAGTCAACAGGGACTGACACAGCAAAGGACACTGCAGGTGCAGCACCGTTGGGCATAGACGTCATGTTGACCTTGCCCAGGCAGGGTTCTTCAGTGCGGCAAGTGAACTGAAACAAAAGAATAAGAATGATATACAACTAATGATCTATTAGAAACATTCAGCTAACAATTCATCAGGCATGTCATCCTTGTTAGGTCAAACTTCTATAAACCACTTTGCACCAACACAAACTAGTGTTTACTCAGCCAATCGTATTTCAATGACAGTGACATTGCCTATTTTATATTTTTCTGATCACACATATCAACCAATTACAGATGCTTCTGAGAGGAACTGTCATGTACCAAATCATGCTTATAAAAACAATCTTACTCCTCCCCGTATGTGATCACATCTACTCACCACATTGACTTGTGCCACAGCATAGACCAAGATGAGTGTGAAAGCTGTGACTGCAATCCTTAGCGGAAAGGACGCTGACAAATCCCATGCCAGCCACCTAAGCCTGGCAGCCAGCAGCAACATGAGAAGAACAGCCACCCATACAAATGCTGTCAGGAAGAGCAACAGCAGGATAAGGGTACGAGGCAGTACCGCTAACTGGACGCCCCCAACCAGTGATAGCACAAGAAGGCAGCATGCCAGTGAAGCACCCAAACCAGGATCAGCCTCTTCCTGGTACTGTCTCTCCTTCTGGCCATCCCGAAAGCACAGGCTGACCAAGTTGACGTGAGTCTCCTTCTCTCGGTCCACAGAGCGGGCTTCAATAGCTTGTGCCAGGAACTTGTTGACACGGTTTGATGGTTGGTGGGGATGATAGGTGCTGGAGTGACGCTTTTTAAATGGGCGTCGAAATTTATCAGAGCCACCACCATTTCCAGTTTTGGTTGGGAGTATAACATCTCCACCACCAAGGCTGTCGCTGCCACCCCCGCCTTGTTGAAGAAGTGGGGCACTAGCAGCTGCAGCTGCAGCTGCTGCTCCTACAGCACCAGCAGTCCCAAGAATGTTGCCACCTCGGCCAGCCCCACGTCCAGCTGTACCACCTCGGCTTCCTGCCTGCTGCATCTGGGTTTGTATCTGTGTAGCAGCGCCAGCAACACCATGCCCACCCCGAAGGAGGGAGTTTTCCTGTGCAGTGCAGGCAATGAGTTCATACAAGGGCACACACACACACACACACACTCAAGAAATAAACAAGTATAAATTTCAGAGGGTAGCAGAAAGTGAGTCAAATATACTACAGTGTATCATCAGACACAATTAAAGCCTCAACAAATGAGGTAATTGTAACTAAGATTTTTGTAGTAGGACATACCAGTACGTGTCAGATACTCTTTTTTGACTTCCTGTTCCTTCTCCTTGTATATGATTGTCAATATGCTTTCAAAGCACAGTGAAACCTGTCTATAAGCAACCCTAGATAAAGTGAAAACGTGTCCACTTACACAAATTATGTCTAATTCCACCAGATGATTTTCATAATGGAAACCATTTTAGCACTTTTTTTTTTCTTTTTCTTTTTTCTTTTTTTTTTTTGAATGGAGAAACTCTCCTACTGAGAGATTGCACTGCATAACATAGAAAATCAGGATGTACCAATTTCACTAATTCTGTAATAACATTAACAGCCACCTGACTAGTGTTTTGATTTTAAATTAAATATACTAATATTTGCGTTTCTAAAGGCAACATCTAACTTTCTCCTTCCCCTCACAAGAGTACATATTGAAACATTACTGCCAATATCTTATAGGACTGACCTTTCTCGGAAAGGATCCAGGCTTTGCCACTGCTGCTGCCACAGCAGCAGCCGCTGATGTCTCACTGCATGCCTGAATGTGCTGGTTCTGCCCTGGTCCCTGGCTCTGTGATGGGGGCACAGAGGCCATGTTGGCAAAGGGCACCTCCATGGAGTACTTGATGGAGTGCAGCAGCTGGATGACGACGTTTCCCACATTCTTGAAGGACAGCTTACGCCTCTGGGTGGACCCTAGGGCTGACCTCACCTGCAGCGTGTTGAACAGCAACGGCTGCTCTTCCCAACACGCCAACAGAGCGCGAGGTGGGCAGGCAGGCACCAAGGTGGGGGATTGCAGTTTTGTGGGGGTTTTTTTGTGTGTGGATGGATGCCCAAGGTTGGGGTAGCAAGGAGAGGGGAAAAACATTCATTCATAACCACATACGATCTGACCCTAATCATAGCCAATGAAGTGCAGAGGCAGATAAAGTGTGAATAAATTTTCTTACAAACTGGAAATTGTAAAAATGACCCTGTAAAAATCCCCTCACTTTAGTTAAGCAGGTTAACAACAGCAGCAACATTTCATTAATTTCATTACGTGCAAGCATACTGTTACATGTTGCACTAACAAAATTTTAAATCTGTTGGGGGTGGGGGCATTACAAAGCAACATGTAACATGAGGGGAGATGAGGAGGTGGAGAGATGCACAAGCTCACACAGGTACACAAGGTGAAGTAAGGATGGCATCCAATCTCCCCGAGCCAGAATGGGGGGCACCCCCTCCCCTCATTCCCATAACGGGCATATGTACAGTTATTGTTGCTCCTTCACCACAGAAGCCATTCATTAGAATGTCCAGAGATAACTTCACTTCAGAGAGGTCGCAGAGGGTTATTACTAGAGTCCGGATTTGTAGGCAAATGCCTGTATAGTTCCTTAACAGTTGGGATGGTTTTGTGAAGAGATCTATCCATTTCATAAGTGCAGGATGTGGAGAACGTAGGTTTCATAGTGCCTAAAATTGCCCATTTCGTGGTTATGGGAACTATTTTGCCTATTCTGGCATTTTGCGACTTTTCATGCCTTTTTGCCCTTTTTTGGGATAGTTTGAACTTTTTGAAGCATTTTTGGGACTTTTTGGGCCTATTCCAGACCTATATCTTCAGAGGCACGTTTGGTTTTCTGTGGAATATTTTTTGTGCTCCCGAAAGGGCCAAAATCGTTCAGAAGTAATACGAATCATGTTTCATTGACTTGTGTGCCGAATATTTTTCTAAATTTTGGCAACATATTGTGCAAGTGGAAACTGGCCATAAGCGGTAATTGAGTCCAGAGCAAGTGATACTTGCTTGCACTTCGTGTCTTTTGCCCAAGTTTCGTGATTTCCTGTCAGTTTGTCGTTGTTATTCGGTTTGTGACCTTATATTTATACTTAAAATTATTCTAGCTTTTTTATTTTCTGTAACATTATCCGTCATACTCCCGAAAAAGTAAAAATTTGGTACCTACTTGAGGTTTTTTCGTGCCTATTTCGGAGTTTTTTCGTGCCTAAAATCCGGACTCTAGTTATTACATGGTAAATTTTAATCGATATTCCAATTTTGCCACATTTGTAAAATAAAAATTTGCAATCGTCATTCTGAGTAAGTGCAATTTGCATGTAAATCAATGGCATGTTATAACATTGACTAAAGGTTCCAAGATTAATTTTAATAATTTAATTAATGCTGCATTGTAGAAATTTTCTCTTTCAACATCTCATGTAACATATTTCAAGGAAAATGCAGCCATGACTAATACACTCATTCCTTGATACCTCAGAGCAGCCCACCTCTCTGGTTGAAGCTTTACTGAACACACTTACTCCAAGACTCAAATTGTAAGCCACTTTCCAGAAACTTACTTTACACTACAAAATAATCACAATGTTTTCATCAATTTAACATCTCTTCATGTTTGTTCCAAAGCAAGTGTATTCGGATCATAGCGGAAACTCCCATTAAACCAGCGTGAGTAATAGACCTGTGATTTATAACAATCACATGGCAAGCAACCAAACTTTTTCACTATCTTCTGCCAACATACATGTCAAAATATTTGAAAAAATACTTTCTTCTAATAAGCAAGTGGGATGTAAACCATTGCCTTCGATACTATTGCCAGTAAGTAAACTGTAAACCTACACTTACTTCATTTGTGCAACATGTGATTTATTGCGTAAAATTAGCTTTGCATTTGTAAGTTGGAGTGAATGTGTTAAAGTAATGCAGTCTCTGTTACAATTGAATCAGTGAACTGTTAAACTCTTTTAACTAGTCAGTCCTTCAAGGAGCCAAATAAGAGCAAGCCATTATAGAATTATGTTACATTCAGCATTAGGTAAATGGTTACAGAAGATTCACTGATTGCAGCAACTGTGGAAAAGGGCCAACTTTCTATTGAGGGGCAACTGCTTTTCTTTCCCCAAATTTTCCCAAGGACACGATTGTCAGAACCAAAGCACCAACATTGAAAGGACATCATGGGGAGAAGTAACAGAGCAACAGATAGACTGACCTTTCTTCTCCTTGCTGGTGGAACAACAAAATACGTGGTGATACCATGGTCACGAAGATACTGGTTGCGAGTCGCCCCATGTCCTGGTTCAAGCTCATATTCTCCATGCAGGCAGGTCAACGTTTGTGCAGTCACGTGCACACGCCTGCCAAAAGTCACGTTTATTCCATTAGCTAGTCATATTGCACATACACAAAAAATAGCTGCATGCACTGTCACTACACTCAATTCTAGTAGAAAACATTACTCAAACTAATGATAACTTTACAAATTATACTAAGCGAAAATATTTAAAACCAATAAAAGAACAAAATCATGTTCATTCATTTCAAAATTTCTTCGACTACTTCATGGGAACAGTGGCTACTAACCCTGGCTCTCCACCTGCCTCCATTGAGTTGGCTAAGGTGACATCATTTGACCATACATCATACTGCCACTTTCGAAGGCCCAAAACCCCACAGAGAACTCGTCCTGAGTGTATACCCACACGCATGTTAAGTTGAACATCTGTAGCATCAACCACAGACCTGGAAGAGGCAGATAAATTATGTTACGTTGAGAGTCATAGGTATCAAGTTGGAAAAAAGACTGCTATTAAACTCACGCAATAGCATCAATCATGTCCAGACCCATTTCCACAGCACAGTGTGCATGATCTGAGCGAGGCTCTGGAAGGCCTGAGACACAATAGTAGCAGTCACCAAGAATCTTGATGCGCAGGCAATGATTGTCCTATTTGGGGGGAATAATGATGTTATAGAAATTTTAATTACTGAAGTAAAAATAACCTAACACAAAGCAATGACTCATGTTTTGGATGCTTTAATACTTCAATAATCTTGTTAAAGGGACAGCCCACTACTGAGACAAGTTGGTCTCGAAAAATTGTGCCAAAAATAAGATTTCATATGGTGCAGTCAGTTTTTCTCTCCCCAGGGCAAGAGGTCAGATTCGTAAAATCATAGTCTCCCGCTCAGCAAGTGGCGCATCCAGGTGACAAAAATAACAAAACCTGGCAGCCAGACGGACGAACCACAGACATGTACAGGCCTAAACGCTATTTTCTAGCAGCAGTACGGTACACAAGTAACTGCTAATGACACATCCCTAAGCCAGTGCATGCTACACCTAATATGAAGGGGTCGGTGCAATACCGCCCTAACCCACCAAATGACACAAATTGAGTTAAGCACACTTCCATGTACTACACTCATGTATCTAATAAAATCCATTGAAATTGTGCAGTTTCTGCCATCGGTCGCTGAGAAATCAAATGAAATAAGTCACATGGTATATGGAATGTATATGGCCTCTCAAACTTTCAACTGCAGTTTTCTCAAAATCAGGTTTGGGAGGGTTAGGGCAGTATTGCACCGACCCCTTCAATTGTTTAACAAAAAAATGACTGATGTTGTAGCCTGGCATACACTAATTGTGCTTCAAATTGGAATGAGCATTGAAACAGAGCCATTAGCAATCTTCTGGGCACTAACACTTATTAGCTGCTATTCTCAAACGTGTCACAGCTCTTCCAGGATGTCACAGTCCAGTGATTCTGACTAGTGTCCCGGAGATAGTCTGGTGCCAGTTAGCACTGACATTGTGAATGTCATATTTCAGTGTGGAAAAGGCACCACTTAGCTCGGGCGGGGGGAAATAGTGGGCTACACCAAGCACCCATAATTTGTGCCGTAGACACGTCTAGTTCTGCCCTCATCTGGTGGCATCGCCACCTATGATGGGTGCAGTTTTCAAATGACACACTTCCAGCTTTCACCCTGGGGTTACTGTTCGGATGACAGAAAAACCGACTGCACTGTCAGAAATCTTATTTTTGGGACGTTTTTAAAGACCAACTTGTCTCAATAGTGGACTGTCCCTTTAAATCAAGAAAGAAGCGGTCAAGGGACCACAATGAACATTCATATTGGGTTAGACGTTTGTAGAACATTTAGGTAAACGTCGATATTTACAACATTCAGTTTTGCTCCGTTAATTAATATAATACTTTCAAGAACTTGACTTTTTCTTACTAACAAAACAAATAGGTATGAACACGCACGTTTGCTAGCTGGTCGAACCTCCCGAAGAGTTCATTCAGCAGCCTGACCAGTTCCTGTGCACTGCACTGAGAAGCCAGCACTGTGAAGCCCACGATGTCTGCAAATAGTATGCTGACATTCTCATGCCTCTGGATGTAGATCTTGTGGAACTGCCCCTCCACTGGGGAGAGGATGTCTGCCTTCATTTCCATGGCCACATGCTGTGGCAACACTGACAGTAGCAGTCTCTCCAGCTTTTCATTTTCATCTTCCATCTCCAGTCGTGCAGCGATACAGTTGCGAGTGTCTAAAAATGCTCTGCGTTGGGCATGCTCCATCACATTGTGAACAAACAGTCCTACTGCATTGACTGCCAACCAGAGCAGAAGATTGGCCAGGAGTTGGTTAGGAAGTAATGATGGGAAGAGCAACAGGGAGGAGCAGGCAAGGCAGGCAGAGAGATGAGCAGCTGCAAGGGCAAGGGCAAGTAAAAGAGCAGCCCAGGGACGAAGTGGCAACATGGCATATGCTAGAAAAAGCAGGAGTACAAGAGGGAAGACACCCTCTGCTGCTACGTGCCATGAGGAGGTTGATCGAAGTGGAGATGTTTGTGGGAAAAGATCAACTGGGAGTGATGTTAGGGCAAGGGCAGAACCTAGAGCAAGAGCCAGCCAACAAAGGGCAGGCATCCATGCATCTGCACTTCTGGATCTTGATGCCCCACCACCTTCCACAGATGCTGATGCAGATGATGCATTGCTGGCTGAAGCCGCTCCATTGTTACCACCACCATTGTTGCCTCCTCTTGGTGGGCGTAGTAGTGGCCCCAATAGTGACAGAAGGGCCATTCCCAAAGCTACTTGTAATATGGGAGCCAATGAAGGGCGACCACTTACATGGCCCAATGCCAAACCGCCTTGTCCCACTCCAAGGACACCCAACAGCGCCACAGCACTGGCCACGGACCATTGCTGAAGCTTGAGAACATACCGCTGGAATAAATCCTCCAACTCATCATTCTCAAAGCGATGACGATTCAGCATCCGCCCCAGGGCTGGGAGCCGCTGGGAGCCCATTGCCTTCACACTGTGATCCATCTTGGGTCTCCACTATCAGGTGCTTCCTTCCACAGACAATGTCACCCCCCTCTCTCCTGGCCAAAAGTACATATGCTGAGTGGCTTCATCCTCACTTACTGGATCTTCTTAGCTTATTCATCCTGTAATGGACAGATGTACCCTTCAATAAAATGACAAGATCAGAAGCCCTTAAGCTAGGGGGTGACAACATTTAAAAAATATATGAGGGGCCCTCTGCAATAACAAAGTAAGAGGAGTTACCAGATGGCTGGTAAACCATGTAAACCTGACTTACCTTGCTATCCAGCGGCCTCGATATCGTATTCGAAGCGTCATGAATAATGTTAATGACGCTTTGAATACGATATCGAGATCCCTGGATAGCAAGGTAAGTCAGGTTTACATGGTTTACCAGCCATCTGGTAACTCCTCTTACCTTGTTATTGCAGAGGGCCCCTAATATATTGGAATACCCGGGGGAGGCACGGTGGCCGAGACGGTAACGTCTCGGCTTGCTATGCGAAAGGTCCCGGGTTCAAATCCCCACCCGGGAACAAACCTTTCGCTTGCGTCAATGGGTCGTGACTTGCGCCTAAGGAGGCGTCTTGGCAACCTGACCTCCTGGGGGACTGCACCTGGCCCACCGCTGGACAATGCACCTGCACATGTGTCCCCTCCTCAAACCCCCCAACCCTTACCCCATTTCCTAGTAATCCTTGCACCGGAGTTCGAAGTTAAAAACCATTAGAAAACTGTATGGTGGTCTGCCACCCCCCTATAATGACCAAGTGTTGTATCACGGGGTAAATAAAATATTTAAATAATAATAATAATAATAATAATAATAATAATAATAATAATAATAATAATAATAATAATAATAATAATAATAATAATAATAATAATAATAATAATAATAATATTGGAATACTGAAGTGAACATACTGTATATGTTTCACAATTTAGCTTACTTCCACATCAGTTGAAATGGCACAGACTCACATCCAGTTGGTATCCCTCAGCATGCAAAACTTTAGTCAGAAGAATCACACCTTCCCTATGCAGCCCCTTAGAAATAACCTGTCTTTCTCCTTTCTCCTTTTCCTCCCCTTCTTGGTGCAACCATATTTCTGCTGATACAGATGTAAGCAAAATTATGAAACACTGCATGTGCAAGGTCATTCAAATAAAAAGTGACGATGATGCCAATAAGAATAATGGTCATGTATATGGTATTTACCTGTAAAGAGGGTAGTCAGTGATGATGCACGAAATGCAAAATAATGTGGTCATAACAATAACTGAAAAAGCAAATAATAACCCACACATGTTGACTGAAAGTAGTTGACAAAAAATATACCTTAAATAGGGGGTAATAACTGTGTGTCCAATTAAATTATGTTAGAGGTTTTGCCATGTCCAGGGAAAGCTTAAATTTAGAAAAGTCTGACCTAAGTTGCCTGCAGTACATGTGGTTTATGGCTTTAGAAAAGGATGAAAAAAACTTGTTTCACTTTACATTGTAAAACACATTATCATGTAACTTATGCTCCACAGAATTAGCAAACAATGGACCACCTGCACTCAAATTATTGTGATGCACTAATCAAGGGCACTTCGGACATCCCCTCTCCCTAATAATAAGCTGGGTGCAACTACACAGATGTAGACTCAGCATTCCTCGTTCTCCTGGCCTCAGCCATCGCCAGCAACACTTTTCAACACGAAGGCCCACTCACCTGCCATCCCAAAACCTGCCAAACCAAGTAACCAAGTGGCTGACTGATCCTTCTTACCCAGCCTTCCTCCCACCCACCCACCCAACTCAGAGGCCAACCGGAACTCCACTCTATTTATACTGCCCTAACTCAATGTGTTTGGCCCCAAGCAACCTCATCATGTGGCTCCATCATGACAACATTGCATCCCAAGAATATTTTCACTCTCTCTGCCAACAATCACATCAATGGATTTGGCCCTCCTACAGTACGTTCTTTACGGCTCCTTACACAAACACCTCCCCTGTCATGCCCATGCCAAAGATGACTTGCAGCTATCCAATACTAGTACAAAAGAGAAGGAGAAATCCAATGACCAATGGGTACAGAGTGAATTATCTCCTACACCTCGAGTATAATAATGAACATTGATCAATACAGTTAATTGGCTGGTGAATAAAAATGCAATTGAAACGTCACTCTGCCAATCCTGTTTGTAAAGCAATATATGTGTGCAAGGACACATGAACAGGTAGCAAGTCCCTCACAGACTCATTTGAAATGTAACTAATTCAGACGATAGATTGCTTTCACAAGGTAATTCTGAATGCTTGTGGATCATGCAAACATAACCATTGCATCATTTCCCTATTATAGGGGCAGTTGTATATGAAACAGGCAAGAAGAATTAGATAACTACACGTGCACATCACATTGCATACAATTGCATCTTCTGCCCTTCACACTTGAGAATATATTTTCTTTTTACACACGTGATGAGCATGTGACTGCAAGTGGTCAAAGCCTACTCATTAGGCAACACACAAACTTCAATAACTTGAGGCTAACATGAGAAATTATTTGTTTATTATTAGTTTTCATTACTGTCATCATCATTACTGCTACTACAGACCAACCAAAATGAAAATGCATATGCCACCCGCCACCTCATCTGAATGCAATCCACTCTAAACAACCATCTGCAGTAACGGAGGGTGATAAAAAGCTTGGAAGGACATTACAATGACATATGTCATGCATTTGACGCAAGAAATCTTAACAATTACCATAAGCTAGGTATGACAATCCTCACCTTTCAGAACTTCTTTGTCTTATCAGTCAGTTATTGCAGCGGGTTGTTCAGAGTGGGGTGTACTCATATAACGGGAGTGGGTGGAATCTGCCTTTTCATGTTTTTGGATGCTTGGATAGGCACACAATCCTCTATGTATGTTTTAAAATTGCACCATTTTTGTAGTGGACTAAAATGTTGCAGGTGAAAACAGGCCCTAATAACCCAGAAGTTCATCATCATCATCATCATTTATTTCACCTCCCTGTCTCCACGTACAGGGAGGGACTCAGAAGTTAGTGTCCCAATAACAACACATTTTATTCCCAATGGCACTGCAACCACCTAATCACCCATTATGTGCATTTTATTCATGAATTTATTGGCCATTATCCCTTCATGTCCTCGTTAAGCCCCTCCCAAATGGAGCCTAGTGCATAACTACTGTCATATAAGCGGCCAATTCTTAACTTGTACTGTTCCAGGAACTGACAATTCAACTGACATTTCACTTGACAGGCGGCTAATAACATCTCTACAGAGTTATTCTGAAGTGGAAGCTGCAACATCCGAAGTATGGAAATGACTCAGCGTGAACATAACCAGGAATAATTTCATCCCTTACATAATAACACAAAAATAGCATTAAAATGTGTTACACAATCCACATAAAAGTCATAATTCAATTGTAAAATTAATGTTACAATAAATTACATGTTCTTACTTGGTTCTTACTTGCATTTATCCACATAGTGCCATCAAGCATATAGTATTATTTTTATATTGCTAAAATCTAAATATTAGATTCACATGCTTATAAACCATGGATGTTGGGGGTAGGTTGATGTGGTGGTTTCGACCACATCTTGAGGTCTTGCATTTGATTCCCACTATATAGTCCCAATAGCCACTTGATGGCACTAATCTTTCGTTATCCCTGCACACAAACTCCTTGTATGAAATAATTTTCCAGCAGTCATACCGGATTACATAAGACTGTCAAGCACTCTTGTTTCCAAACCTATTCTTTCATCTCCTGGTCACTCCTGACATTCTTGCTTGCCAAAAATTATCAGGTGGTGGCAGAACAAGTTCAAGTCTATTGGAACAAAGTCAGGACCATGACCTGGACTGATGCATTCCATTTGGAGAATGGCTGACAATGGTTTACTGCATAGGACAGTTTACAAGCTCTAGCAATAGTAATAATCTCAAACCGTTAAAATGAGGTATCAGTGAGGCAGCACATCATGATCCAGACCGTGCATCAAATGACCATCACTTGTTTTGCCCACTCTAGAAAATTTTCGGCATCCAAGAACATAACGAGCACCAATAGGCAAAAGGATATGCTTGCCAGACAGCATGCTCCACATACACTTACAAAATATGGTGCTATAGTTAGAAAAATGCTTCTATCATCATGGGTTTGGCATGGATTGTTTCCCCCCTATTCAGCCTGCATGAGCCAAAGTAACTATCTAACTACATACTCAGCAGACTTGTACACATGTCTGAATAAAGACCAAATAGGCTCAACTTTAATGTGAAAATGTCAGGTACTAAAAGGGCCATAAATAGGCACAGAGCACATGTGCATTTACATGCTACATTGCAGTAATATAATGCATTTGCTGAAAATTACTAGATGTTAGTCATCATGTCTGCAGTTTGAAATTTACATAGTTCCACACAGTCAAGAGTTTCTGGTATAGTGACGCAAAGGTGATGGTTGAATGGCCATGCAGTATTTCCTCTGGTTTAACATTTCCATTGTCATCCTTTCAACCCGCAATGTAATGGACATTCAAGAGCAGCACCAAGAAAATGCTGGTTGGCAAGGAACAGAGCATGAAGGACATTTGATGGTCATTAAGTGCGGCAGAGAAGAGCCTCTGACAGGCTTTCAGGATGGATGAGAGAAAGAGGCTTTTGGTTTATGGGCAGATGATCCGAAAGGAAATGTGAGAGCAGTTCGAGATATGATAGGCTAAGGGGAGAGAGGGGGAAGAGATGGGGGTTGCGAGGGAAACAGAAGAGTCTGGATGGTGTGGTTGAGCTTGCATGCCCATTGATTACCAATATTGTGGGGATGTACACCTGCACTGGTGGGAAAGCAGCCGATGGATGTGGATGGATAGATGCATGTGCAGACTATATTTAGTGCAGGATCTATATCGTTGTTAGAATGAGTGCAGCAGAGGAGGAGGGGCAGAGGGGCAGTGTGGATTATGGGATAGCAGAACAGGGGCGGAGGTAAATGTCAAATGAGCATCATGTTGGGCCGCACAGGTACGGAAAACTAGCCTGGTTGAAACCCAATCATAAATCAGCAACAGCATGAGTGCAGGCAGCCCCAAGGGGGCATCCAATGAATGATGCCTTGCAGGGATTGGGGTGTTGCCCATTGAAACAGAAAGGGAAGGAAGGACACAATGTTCCTTCACTCTTTAACAAAACTTACATGCAGTAGTGCAGCAGGATGATGCGACTCTGAGACGCATCAAAAGTCACCTCTTGTCTGCACTGCTGGTGAACTTAACTCCAGCAATGGACGCTGACAGCTGCTTGTTCAGATACTGCCCCATTCCATGACGCTAGAGTTGAGATTTGTTGGTGGTTCCATTAGTTACACCTAGCAAGAGCAGAAATGATTGGAAAAGTTACAACTGTCTTTAAATAGTAATCATTCTCTGCCATCCCACCTGTTGGCTCTGTGTCAGTCAACCTAATTGGTCAGATGGCTGCTTTAACAGTGGCCTAGGGAAAATATTGAATTCAACCTCAAACCATAAAAAGCAATATTGATATCCTATTTAATTGGTATAATATGTTGGGAAATGGCTGGCAGATCAATGCCCCAATTAGGTCTGGGTCAGTGGGTGTGTTCACATACCCACCTCCTAACACCTATATACCAAGCCCTTTCAGAAATAACTTTGGTGTGTAAGATGAAAAAAAAAAGAAAAAGAAAACTGGGCCATTGAGGCCAGGACTGTTTGCAATGGCAGGTATCATGTTTACTCTTACATACCACTTGTACATTAACCTACCAATTTAGAGCAGCGCACTCCCATTTTGCCACACTTGAGAGTCTCATTCAGTAGAAGGTCAAACTTGGGTTCCTGTCTTGAAGCCACCAAATGAAATGCAAGATCTTGGATCCAAACTGAGTGACAAGGTCCTTTTTTATTTGCAAGTTTCACATGACAACGCCCCACTTTTATCTACCTCAGGGTACTGGTTCATTTCTTGGAAAACATCCCACTATCTCGCAATGCAAATATTTGCAGAAGGCTTGGGTGAAGCATTGCTTATGCAAGATTTGTTTAAATTATCATATTAAGTAACTGGCAAACGTTTGCTAACAGACTCCCACCATGATGAATAAATTAACATGCATCGAAATAAGCAGCATGGCTCATCTTATTGCCATTAACAAATTTAAAGCATAATTATGATTCACTTCATTTGTGATTTACTCCTCCAGTTGTTTATTAACTGAAATCAGAATATTATTATCGCTTTATAATTTTAATCATTTTATTTGCGATTTTCATTTATGACTATTTTAATCAATAATCGTGATTTACTTCATTTGTGAGTTACTCCAGTTGTTTAACGGAAATCAGGACTATCACTTTATCATTTTTATCACTCTGTGACTTATTTCATGACTTAACCCTGGAACTGTGACCTGGGGTCTTTTAGGACCCCAAAGGAATTAAAGCACATTAAAATGATAATTACAATGAACTTTTGCCATTTCAAAAATATATAACAGGAAGTGCATGTTTATTTTGAATTGGCAATCATTTTAGGCATTGTTCAAAGAATGATTGCATGTAGTCAATACATTAAAAAGTATTATTATATAGAAATTAATAAAAATTAAAATATGGATGGGATCCTAAAAGACCCCCCGTCATAATTGCCATAACTTTCAGGCACGTCACGGTTCCAGGGTTAAAATAGCAATTTAATTAAAATTAATTATTGTGATTTACCCTGTGGCTACCCCTCTACGGGAATTATGCCGTGACAGACTGTAGGAATGTATCTTCAATCATCAACTATTAATTTTAATTAAATTAATTGATGAATTATGATCACCTTATTTGTGACTGGCTTCATTGCTATTTACTTGCAATATATATGCCCCCATGCGTAAAGAAAAAATGGCACAATGCTATTACCCCCAAATGCCAGTGAACCCAGTGCATGACTAGAATCTCTATTATAAGAACAGGAAACAAAAACATTCACCTGCCTGTAAACACAACAACAGGCTCATTA
The DNA here is from genome assembly GCA_000934665.2 of Catajapyx aquilonaris. Lineage (NCBI taxonomy): Eukaryota > Metazoa > Arthropoda > Diplura > Dicellurata > Japygidae > Catajapyx > Catajapyx aquilonaris. The sequence continues at coordinate 77,682 of JYFJ02001476.1, forward strand.
CTTCTCAGCATCCTTTCCTTGCTACACTTTGAGCAGATAGCACATTTTCAAGTGAAAGTGTTCTGTATGTGTGGCCCCACATCCACCTGTCCCTGGCCCAATACCATGACCCTTCGAACCAGTGACCCTGTGAACGACTTTTTTCGAAGGCGGTGGACACACACTCACTTGTTCCGTCCAGCCTGTGTTCCTCCTCGGGGCGGGGCAGCACACGCCCCCGACACCACACCCTTATTCTTCTTCTTCTTGGTTCTTCTGCAGTTCCTTTCTTTCCTCCCGAGAGCAGCGCAACACCACCCACCAAAAAGAAAAAAAGAAAGGGAGGGAGCAATAAAAGGGGCGGGGGTGGGCTCGGGCTTGCGATGTTCCGAACACGGGCCGGGGGGAAAATATATCAGCCAGCGAGAGCCGCGGCACACAGAGAGAGGAAAATGAGGGGATTGACTTCTCCCAAGGGTGGGAACCACGCACCGGGGGTTTCGGGTGGGGACAGCCGCGGGGCTTAGCTCCGTGGGAATAATATTAGCCGGAGAGAGGTGTGTGTGTATGTGTGTGTGTGTTGGATGATGATTCTACTCTCTGACATTCGCGAAGAGCAGCAGCAGCAGGCAGCAGGGAACGGAGATGGTTGCAGGCAGGCGGTCGCCAGGTGGAAGCACTGACGGAATCGCCCCTTCTCCGCAGGCGGGGGCGGAGGAGAGAACAGCAGATGCGGGAGAATATTGGAGGAAAAAAAAAATATTGTGCTTCTCTTCTGGAGGACAGGTGGTGGCGGACAGCGCCAAAATTCGGAGATTGTTGGCTCCAGACAACCGATTTGCAGCACCTGATATGACTTTGAGACAATTGAGGGTTTAAAGGGCCAAAGACAACCACACCCTGCTGTTCACTCCAGAGAGTTATGTAACAATCAATAGAGGAATGTAATCTGTTGATTTCCTCCGGCACAATTATATTTATGGAAGTAGCGCAGTGTGTGGCATGAATTGGAGGTTGCTTCAGTGGATGTATGTCATTTTGTAGCCATGTGGTCTGTGTGCCACATGTGTATGCACTGCCACTGAGCAAGGGAAGCAAGATGGATAAACAGGGTATGGTGGCAAAACTGGGGCCGTTTTCCCTCTAGCTGGGTGTGAGTGTGATGTAAGGTCTGGCCGCCAGAGGCGCAGCT